>PVJD01003509.1:135775-161510 GCA_004026545.1 Mormoops blainvillei | reverse complement strand
GGTCAATGTGAAGATAGGGAGGATAAAAGAGAAGGAGGAACCTTGGCTAACTCTCAGGTTTATAACAAGGAAACTTGCGTGGCTAGTGGTAGTAGCCAAGATAGGGAGTCCAGGAAGAAAACAGGTCTGGGGGGTTGATAATTTTCACTTTGCAGGCGCAGAATTTGAAGTTCCTGTGGCATGTCCAAGTGACATCACATAGGCAGCTGGGTTGGGGAGTCTGAAGTTCAGGAACTGGACTGAAAGCATAGCTTCGTTAACCAGTTGCTCGTTGGTGGTAGGTGAATCTATGGGCACAAATGAACTTGAGAAAAGAGCAGATCTGTGAGTAGCAAGAATAGGAGACCAAGAAACAAGGCTCTGGGCTGGGCAGAGGCAAAGAGCCGGAGGAGAAAGAATAAAAACCTCCAGGATGGGAGAAGAGAATGGTGTTGCAAAACTGAAGAGATCGGAGCGTTTCCAGAGGCTGTTTGTGTTTTTACTGCCTTGTTTCCTCAGTAGCACATTTTCTGTTTGGCTCCGGCTAATATGAAAATTAGTTCTCATTCCTGAGTGTGCAGTGACAGACTGTTAGGGGAAGCGCCCCAGAACGACATCATGGGAAAAAGAAAATCTAGCCTAGGATTTCAAAAAACCGTTGTAAAATGTTTGTAAGTTGGATAGTTTATACCCAGACGAATCAAAGCCAACCTTGGCTCTATAACTGGTAAAGGACAGAGACTCTGTCCCCCTGATTCTCTACCATGTCGAATCCTCCTTTGAGGGCAAGAAGGCACTGCCTCACCTGGTGAGATTTGAGGTGCAGGGGCAGAAGGGAGTCTGCAAAGCTCTGTCCGCCCCAGATTCCCCATTCCCTCACTCCGTTTTCTGAAATTCCACCCATCCTATTCTCTTCTGTTCTCTTTCTTCCTTCCTTCTCCCCTCCCCTCTCCTCTCTTTGTCTGTTCATCCACAGAAGAGGCATTGAGCCCAGACTATGTACCGGGCATTGTGCTAAGTGTTGGGGTCCAAGGCACTTTCAGTCTTAGGGGAAACTCAGAGCTGTAAACTAATAACCACATCTGAACGTGGTAAGTGCTCTGATGGTTCAAAACTCCGAGAGAACAAGGTGCGGGAGGGACTGTTTCTACCTGAGGTGGGGGATCAGGGCTGGTTTTCCAGAGAAGCTGACATTTGAGCTGGCCTCTAGTAGTCCTCTGCCAAAATTCTATGGCCACTCCATGAGGGAATAACCATCAGGCTACCTTCCTCTTGGTACAAGTATCTTACTCTAACTATTGAGGGTCATCTGTGGAAGAGAGGGCGGGGGTCCTGAAGGATTCAAGAGATGGGACTTTGCATGTAGAATAGGCAGAAGAAAGAGGCTAGGACATGAGATGCCACCTGAGGAGGGAAGCAGGTTGGGGGGCGGGGTTATAGGACAGCAGCCCATAACCGTGGAGAGCAAGGAGGGGACCAGCCTCACCTAGTTCATGTTCCTTCTTGGGGCCAGTCCTCTTCGGCAGTCACCTAATTATGGGCTGTATTTCTCTGGTTTCCTTTCCTTGTTTTTGATCAAGATGAAGCTTATCTAGGTTTTAGGTGATTTTCTCATTGAATTTTATTTTGCATCTAATATGTTTGAAGAGGGTTTTCTTCTCATCTCCTGAATCTTACTTTCTATACCCTTGTTAGTGTTCCTAACTTTATCCCCACCAAACCTTGCTGTTTTTCTATATATCCACCTCCTAATTTCCTGTTCCAGCATCTACTCCCAGAAACAGCACTGCTTAGGACTATTAATTAGCTTTCCTTCTACCTCACCCACCCTTTGAAGCACAATTATTTTTAATTTCCTCTAACCTCTCGGTTTTTGCCCTTGTTTTGGTCCTTTTAAGTTACTAATTTTTTTTTCGATCTGGATGAATCCTCTACTTTCTCTCTAAGGAATATTGATTACCGTCAGCTTCGGGGAAGACCTTTCCTGTTCCTTTTTCTTATTTCTTCCTTACAGAGCTGCCCTGGGTACACGGTGCACGGGAGGAGGGAGGAAGGTCAGGTGGGATGTTAAGGACAGTCGCCGTAAGCTGGAGCCCAGCTCGGCGACTCCGGCAAGCCCCTGCTCTGGACAATTTCTCTCTCATCACTTTTCTGCAGCATATTGTCAGCGACCCTTCAATCCCTGTGGGTATCTGACATTGTGGGTCTCCCCCAGCCCTACCTTTTAAGGGATGGGGAGAGCATGACCACCTGATCCTCATTTTGTGGGTTGAGGGCTGCCCATTTCCCCATCCTCTCTGTATCTTGTTGAACCACATCCCTGGCCCGCAAAATGCTGCCCCCACGATGAGGTGTATGGGTTTTACAACTTGAAGAGGCCCACGGGGCTCGGGTGCGGGAGAGAGCCTTTCCCGTTTGTCCACACCTGCCCCTGTGTTTGTGTCCCTGCAGGAGTGCTGTTCAGCATTGAGGTCACCTCTACCTACTTTGCTGTGCACAACTACTGGCGAGGGTTCTTTGCAGCCACGTTCAGCGCCTTTGTTTTCCGCGTGTTGGCCGTGTGGAACAAGGATGCTGGTAACAGGGGGCCCTGGGGTGGAGGCGTGTGGATAGGGAGGCATGCAACGGGGCGTGGAGGGAAGCTCTGGGGGGCAGTGCAGAAAAGGACCACGTGGCTTCATTTGGGAAGCAGACTAAGGATACAGAACAAGGAGACAGCTCATGGAGCAGGGGAGCACTGGTTGTGCACAGGAAGAAGAAATTAAATAGAAGAGGAGACATCGGGCTTGGATGAGAAGGGAGTGGGTCCTTAAAGCTGATCACCTCGGCTTCCCTCTGGGTGGGCGTCTGTGATGCTCCCGCCATGATCCTTGGCCTTCCATCCTGCAGTCACCATCACCGCTCTCTTCAGAACCAATTTCCGGATGGATTTCCCCTTCGACCTGAAGGAACTCCCAGCCTTTGCTGTTATCGGGTCAGTGGGGTCACCTGTCCTGGGCGTGGTGAGGGGGCTGGGTGTGGCTTTGGGAGGAAGGGACCCAAGCTGGGAAGAAGGTAGGGCTTGCATGGATGAATCATAAATTGTTGGGGGTAGGTGGGTAGAAAGGGAAGGCAGATGCCTGATATTTGTCTCCCCCAGGGCTAAATCTGAGGAGTGGGTTTCATTTCTGTGTGACTTGCGCCCTCAGGATTTGCTGTGGGTTCCTGGGAGCTGTATTTGTGTACCTGCACCGTCAAGTCATGCTCGGTGTCCGCAAAAACAAAGCCCTCAGCCAGTTCCTTGCTAAGCAGTGAGTCACCGCCCTTCCTTAGCCCTCCCCTCTTCGTTCCTGGTTTCTCCACGAGTTCCCTTTTTTTGAATCCCCGTGAAAGGCATGAAATGCCTTTCGGTGGCTTGTGACAAAATACAGAAGCCCTGATGCTATACATAGGGGGTGAGTGGTGTGGTTTCTTTCCCTTTTAAGGGTGGTATTTTGGTGGAGAACGTATTCCGTGTTTACAGAACTGAAACTACTGTGAACCACAGGAAGCTTCAGTTTGCCAGGGCTCGGGGTGGTGCCTGTCCACTGTGCACGGGTTAAATTCAGGGGATTCTTCATTCTGTTTCTTTTTCAGCCTCCTGTTGTACCCTGGAATTGTCACCTTTGTCATCGCCTCGTTCACCTTTCCACCAGGCATGGGTCAATTCATGGCTGGAGAGGTCAGTTGCAAGGGAGGCTGAGGGTGGGGTCAGGTCACGGAGGACTGGGCCACGTGGAGAAGGGGAGACCGCACAGATGTCCCTCGGGCTTCTGAGCATATGTACTTTTGGCCAAGAATGGACTCTGTCCCTGAGAAAAGAGCAGAAGGGACCCCTGGAAACTGAGACTGGGAACCAGTTCTCCAAAGAGAGGAAGTACTGAGCATCCCTGGAGAACTATCTCCTTTTGCTTCCTCCTCTCACAGTTGATGCCTCGCGAAGCCATCAGCACCCTGTTTGACAACGAGACGTGGGTAAAACACATAGGTGACCCTGAAAGCCTGGGCAGGTCAGCGGTGTGGATCCACCCACGGGTCAACGTTGTCATCGTCATTCTCCTCTTCTTTATCATGAAGGTACCTCTCCTTCCACTCCCGACTCCCGAAACTTCTATCTGTCTTCAGCCTGGGATCCCAGGGTTTGCACTGGGTGAGAGAGAGTGAAACCCCATCTGGTGTTCGTCCAACTCAAAATGCAAAAGCTTGGAAGCCACAGCACAGGTCTACTCCTGTATGGAAGTGAACCAATACCTAAGTTAATTGTCCCATTTGTGTCCCCTTAGTGATGTTGTCATAGCTCTTATAACCTTTCCAAAGGTCCCACTTGCTAAATTACTAAGATATCACAGTGGCCGAATAAACAAGGACAAGCCAACATTCAGCAAAATAGAGAACTCTGTAGAAACCTCAGATAAATTAACCAACTCCCCCCACATATTAGACAATTAGACACTCCATTCTCCTGGCACTCGACTCTCCAGTTTTAGCTGATTCGCACATCCATTTCCTCTCGGTCTAGAAAGCAATCTCATTTCTAGAATTGCAAAAGAGGTAATCAATTTTATTAGTGACTGTAAATTTTTATAAATGTCATTCCTCGGTTAGCTATTGAGGCTACGCGGGTTCACTCTCTTCTAACTCCAATGAGGAAACAAAAGCCGATCTCTTTTTGTATCAGTTCATTTTCATACCTGCCCATCAAGAATCATGAACTTAGAGATTTCTTAATTACTACCTTATACAAAGATATTTTTATTTCCAACCCTCATTGTGACATCTGTTACTATTGCAGATTGTATATTTGTCTTTCTTGACGATTGCCTTCTTACTAATAGTGTGTCTTGCCAGAATAATCCAGCATTTTCCTCTGTGTACTAGGGCTCTTATTCAAAAGTCTGTCTGCTCTGAACTTTCATACTTTGGAATACCTTGCTATTAACTTATCTGTGATACTTTTTACAAATCTGTCTCCCCCCAGGACATGAGTCGCTAAGTAATATTTATATTGTAATAGCTCTAGTGGGTTCATTTATTTATTTAATCAACAAATGTTATTATATACCTTCTATATGCCAAGTATGTAATACTTGATTGCTGATCTTTGGCAAATCTTATGTTTATGGTTGAAAAAAAATTTTTTTGATTGCCTTCTTTGTTTGTTGCTGCTGATTTGTTGTACTTGTCAATGACCTTATGATTAGAGGCACCAGGCGCTTGACATACCAGGTGCCACCCCTGTAACTTACATTCTCAGGATTCACTGTGGGTTTCTGTGTTTTTCCCTGTTTCACACCAGGTAGACGGATTGAATCTACCAGCTTCCACGTTTTACATACCTACCTTATTAATTTTTTTGTTCCTTCAAAAGATCTGATATTTTTATCATAAAGCAGTTCTCAGTGTCTTATTAGGGATGGGAGGGCTTTCATTATAGACTTCATATTCTCTAATTTATAAATCTCAACTTCCTGTAATGGTTGTTGAGTATACAAACCCACCTGCTGTAACCAAGTCCAAGTTTTGATGGCACCCCAGAAGTTACTGCTCAATGATAATAATTGTGTTTTTCTGGTATTCCTCTAGACTGAACTATATGGTAACTTTGGGGACATATGTACTCTTAAAATGTCAAGCTTTTGAAAAATTTTGGAGAAACAAAATACTGTATATTTTTCAACATTTTCCCCCTGCCTCACCTCACCTCCCAGGATTCCCAAGTATGTATCTGGATACTACTTCATGGATTAAAGTTTATTCCGAGAAATGTACTGGATTGTAAAGACTCAACTGTATGTCACTATTATTAATTTCTCACTGAATTATATCTTTGAAAATGTTTATATCATAAGGGTATCAGGAAGAGAAATGCACTCATTTCTTGGGCTATATTTCGAGCTCAAGAGTGTGCATCAGGCCTATGAGTTTTTATAATTATAACATAAAACCATTCATGACTATAAATCCATGATATTACTTAGTTATGGCTGCATTTTTCACTGTCCTATCATTGGACATATGAACGTACCTTTATTATTTCCAGACCATGGGCAATCAGCTACATAGTCAAATCAAAATATAAAAGTGGCTAGAACTATTTTTCCACAGTCTGATTTCAAATTGATGTGGTCTCTGGCAGTGCCAGTGCGGGCCGATAAGCTTCTCAGTTCATAACTTGTATAGTGTTGATGAAGGGAACATCCATCTTCCTCAACCTTAGAACATGGAAAGTATCATTACGTTGTAAGCCGGGAGCTTTTACAATGAGCGTGAATATAATTACAGCTTCTCAGTTTCCCTTTCAATAAGTCTAACATGATTGCCGTGGATCACGGAGTTCCCAGCACAGCCCAAGGCTTTGCAGAATTCTTCTTTGCCTGATTGCCACGTGGCTTCTTTTTATGAAGGTTCTAAATAAAATGCAATTTGTCATCATGGCTCTCTAGTTTCCCAGTTCTCCAGAATTTAAAATCTTGGGAGTTATTTGTGTTCCACATCACTTACATTGCTTCTGGGGCTTTCCTTTCATGTGCTATTAGTGTAAATTTTTGGCTAATCTCATGTGTTGTTCTTCAAGCTCTAGGAGCTGATATTTCAATGTCCTCTGACCCTGACACTGTTCTTACACATATCTTGGAGGCTAATCTAAAGTTCATCCTCTGAAATCAGACCTACCTATTACCTGTATTACAGAAGCTTCTAGATTGACATGAGCCTACAAATCCCTATGGCTTTGCAAAATCCCTTATGTACTCATTCCAAAGATGTGGCACAGAACAGTTCAAGGGGTCTCAGACTGCTATAGGCCAGGGTCACTTAAGGAGCTTCAGCTACAAGGGCCTAGACCTCTTGTCTCTAGACCGCCTGCAGCGGTGGCTCCCAGTGGCATCTGCACATCTGTGATTTAACCTCAAGTTCCGCTTGAGCTGGAGGTTACTGATGGGTATTTGGACAACTATCGGCTCTGAGAAGTTTTCTTCTATTTTGCATGAATCCTATTCGACCAAGCTCTCTGCTTTCTTTCCTCTGTTTCTTCCTTCCTTCCTACCTACCTACCTAGCTACCTACAAGCTACCCACATTTACTGGGCACTGGGCCAGTACAGAGCAAAAACGGAGATAACAAGATACACCCAAGAACTTCTCTGTCTATAGTCTCTTCATTTGTATATTTAACACGTCAGTTTTCAACTGTTTTAAACAGCCATATTCTGACAGGAAGAAGTATGTGTTTTGCCTTATCTCAGAGTTTCTGGGATGAAATCCTTCTCAGAGCCTTCGTCACTTTCCTTTGAGGTCAGCCCTGGCTCACGGGAATTCTTTCTAAGGTTCAGGAAATTAAGAGATCTATTTCTCATTAGTTTACAATGAAATTGGTGCTGTTTTTAGACTAGAAACATTTGATCCTGGCAATTTGTTCTGATCTTTAGCTGCTGCCATCTTTCACCAGGTTGGTTTGAGATCCTTTTTCCAAGACTGGCTTACTTATTTTGAAAGGGATCTGTGAATCTGTTGCTTCCCTTACCTACTCTGTCCCACAAAAGTTCAAGCACTATTCCTTTTTTCACTGTGTTTCTCAATTCTTTTCCATTCTTTGCCACAAAAGGCACGTATTGGTTTTTCTAAAATTATCCCAGTTTCTATGGCAATACTACCTGAAAAAGTTGGCCTTGAAGATCTTTTCTGTTACACTGGATGGCTCACCTGGCTTCCCCAGGCACCCTTCCAGTGTAGCTAAGACAGATCCTTTGTTTAAAGTGATTTGGACGTCATCGGAAATGGCTCAGGCAGGACACTCACGCCAGTTTCCCCTGCGAAGGTCACCATATAAATGGCTCTGTAAGTAACTGCATTAAAGCTCAATTAGTCACACAGTAAGTCACAAAGACTTTAAGGTGTCTGCCATTTCCAACTGGGGATCTTTGGCAGAAAAATAATCTGACCAAGAAAAGATATCTTTCAGCTTCGAGAGTTTCATGCTCTTGCACTGAGGTGACCTTTCGAAGCGAAAAGGCTACAGTGGGCTAGAGCCCTTTGGGGGCAGTGACAGAGGACCTCTGAGACCCCACTCCCTGTTCTCGATTGCCAAAGGCAAATATAGTCACTCCATGCAGGAGGGTTTAGGATTGACCATCTGGAGGAACTACCTTGGAGTGTTGTCTTTGGTGATCTCTTAGCCTGAGAGCCCCATGCTTTTTGGCTATGGATGAAGGAGGGCAGACGCGACGGCTTTCAGAAGGATGAACCATCCCAACTTTTCTGGGACTCTCGAAGCGGGAAGGGGGTTGAGTGTGCACATGCGTTTGTCGGGCAGAGTCGACAAGGTACCCTGACGCCTCTTTTCACCCCAGTTCTGGATGTCCATCGTGGCCACCACTATGCCCATACCCTGCGGAGGCTTCATGCCTGTGTTTGTGCTTGGTAAGTTCCGGTGGGGAGCCTGGGATTGTCCTGAGAGCTGCAATCCAGGGTTTTGTGAAAATAAGGAAAGACCTGCAATGCTGGGGGCTTGTATTTGGTCTTAGCACCCAGGGAGAGTTTGGCTCTGAAAATACCGAGGAGAAGCAGCCTGGACCTCTCAACACCTTCCTTCCTTTTGTCGTTGCTCTAGGAGCTGCATTTGGAAGGCTGGTGGGAGAGATTATGGCCATGATATTTCCTGATGGTATCTTATTTGATGACATCATCTACAAGATCCTACCTGGGGGCTACGCAGTAATTGGTGAGACACATGCCTCTCTCCTGAAACCAAAACCTGAATCCCTCAGCCATCCACCCTCCAACTCTCCCATGACATCTTCATTCCAGGCGACATAGCATGGCTTTAATTTAATACTGTTTAATTCAGCTTCTATTCAAATAATCAGCCCTTGGTTCTGACTCTCGATATCGTTTATTGAATGTCTGTGAGACTTAGCTTCTTCGTGTATAAAAGGGATTATGTGTATTAAATGAGATAGGGCTAAAAGCACCTGGGGTTGTGGCTGAATGTTTGGTGAGGTTTTTTGTTTTTTGTTTTTGTTTTCCTCCCAAAGAACCATGGGAACAACAATGCAGGTGACCAGCTCAGCTACTTTCACCTTGCAGATGTGTCAGTATTGACGGGACTTAAGAGCACATGACTAAGCTGAGAAACGTGGGCTCTGGGCCCATCCCTGCTACTTGTCACCTAGTTGGTCATGGAAAAGCTGGCAGCCTTTCTGAGCCTTAGTTTCTTCTGAAGTGGCTTCTGAGATATCTTACAGCTCCAACATTCTATGAATCTCTTAATTTTTTCATTATAGCTATTAGCCCATCCAACCAAAACCTGTGTCTAACACAGCGACCAATATAAATCCCCAGAATTATTGTGCCTCCCCACTCCTTTCTGTCTTCACCGAAATCCCATACATCTAGGTATAGGAGTACTAACCAGCTTTATTGCTCACGCGATGGCCTTACTCTCCCATAAATCATTGGCTCAGAACCCGAGGCCCCCAGTAGAATGCCATAACTGGGTTTTAAAAACGCTCAGTTAAGAATGACACAAATCTTCAAAAACCAGGAATAGATAGGACATCACTAGCTTCATTTTATAAAAGCAAATGCGGGCACACACAAGGGGTTCGTGTCTTGTCAAAAGTTATGGAATGAGATCAAGATGATAATTTTGCAACGGTTCAGCATTCTAGCCCCTACTCTGGACACATGGTTTTCTCGGGAGTGTTGGCACTGACCCACTCTGTGTCACTCCCATCACATCCCCGCGTGCCAGGAATTAGGCGTTAATCCACCAGTACATTCCTGTGTCTTGTTCCAGGAGCAGCAGCGCTGACCGGTGCGGTGTCCCACACAGTCTCCACAGCTGTGATCTGCTTCGAATTAACGGGTCAGATCGCTCACATCCTGCCCATGATGGTGGCTGTTATCTTGGCCAACATGGTGGCTCAGAGCCTGCAGCCCTCCCTCTATGACAGCATCATCCAGGTCAAGAAGCTACCCTACTTGCCTGACCTTGGTTGGAACCAGCTCAGGTCAGGGGCACCAGCTGGAATTAGTTCAGCTTTGATGGGGAGGGGATGGGAGATTCTGAGGTTGAGACTGACGTCAGGGTCAATGTTTGCATGCACCGCTTTTGACTTACTTTTATATTCCCATGTACTTGATAACTAATGTGAATGACCAAATGGCAAACCTCACAGGAGGAATGGAAGGGCTACGAAAGGGACAGGCAAACGGTGAGGCTAACCGCCTGCCCCCCATGCTTTCTCCCTCCATAGCAAATTTACCATCTTTGTTGAAGACATCATGGTACGTGATGTGAAGTTTGTTTCTGCTTCTTGTACGTATGGGGACTTGCAAACCCTGCTCCAGACCACCACAGCCAAGACTTTACCACTGGTTGATTCAAAAGGTTAGTGGGAAGAAAGGGAGCTGGCTGCTGAATCAGTGACCTGAACTTGGGCTCTGGAGAGGTGAGGGAGGCACTGTGGCGTGGGCTTGTCTACAGGGGCCACACAGTCTGCTACAGGAGACCCAGCCTGTGCTCCTTGGGGGACATGGTCATCCTGAGGAAGGTAAAATACAGCCATAACACAAGCACTGTAAGATAATTAAAAACCAAGTAAAGAACTACAGTCAATTCTCATTATTCATTGTAGTTATAGTCTATAACTACTGTGAACACTGAATTAAGGATACTCCACTGAACCGTTGCTCCTAGAAGGCATACAAGGTTAGGTTCCTGCAAGCCCCTGGTCACAACGGTTTCTTCCACTAATCAATGCATTAACTTGTTTTGTGCGTGTTTCTCTTTAAAGACACCTTATTTAACATATATTGTTGATTCATTGACATTGAACTCACAGCCAGCAGCATGATAGCTCATGCCTAGACAAAGTTCATCTAATTCACTTATTTTCTCCATAAGGCACATCACAGGCTTTATGCTTGGGGGGCAGTTTGAAACAGCAAAATAACCAACACAAATCACAAAAATGTGAAAAACATGGAGGTCAATGAACCACAAAAAGAACACTTGTTTGCAGTATGAGAGCTGGAGGGAGGGAAAAAAACGATGTAGCCTCAGTTTGTTCAACCTCAGCTAGGAGTGTGTGCATGGGGCCAGCCAGACTTTTTGCTGCCATGAGCATGTCTACGAAGGACTGCAGAAGCATCACGAGTATTGATTTTGTGATACAAATGGGTGAGTTTGCAAATAGGGAGACCGGGAATAATGAGACTCAGTTGTAAGTCTTACAGGCCCCTACGTGGTCCTCTTCTCTGCTTAGTTAAATAATAGCCATTTTTTAATGTCCAACTTGAGGAGCTGCTGAAACTGTTCCATATGAAGGAGAGAGCGGTTTTAGAAAGCTGTGATTTCACACTTCTCTTCCTTCCCCATCCTTTCTGCCCACTGCTGGCACTGGCCCTGCTCTGTACTATTTCTCACGGTGGTGCATACGTTCTTGTCTGATCTTCCTCATTCCTTGAGGGTAGAGACTGCAACTTCTGATTCCATCAGACTGCCTCCTAATAGATATTTACTAGATATTACATAAATACTTGCCTAATGCTTGAATTAGTTTAATCAAGGAGAATTAGGAAGGGCCGTTTGGAGCCATTCAGGTTGTTAGTTTTGATTTCTGATCATCCGAGTATCCAGATTGCTCAAGGGAGGTTAGTTTCAGTCTGTTCCCAAATCTCGGATACCTTCTAAGTGGCTTCTACTGCAGGGGCTCTTCGCTGGAGCAGGAGAGTAGCCACCGAGGTGCAGGGGTTTTCGCGATAACAACTAAGACTTAAGGGTTTTATCCCAATAACACTGCCCCAATTTTATGGCCTTAGAACTTAATGAAAATGTTAATTGTAGTAGCAGAACTGTGACCTCCCCAGGAAAAGTAAGCATTCCGTTTATTTCCCAGAAGGATCCAGGCTCCCTAAATAATTAAACATCAGATATCCTTGTAGGCTTCTTTCAAAGTATATTCGCATCTCAGCTTATATGGATGGCTTGTGATGTTTTGTTTTGTTTTTTGTCTTTGAGACAGGCTTGATTAGCCTGTTTTAATACTAAGTTCACCTATTGGCAAACACGCTATATCAAAATAAGTACAAATTAGCACCAGTGAGTATACTATCAATTGGGTCTCTCAGTGCTAAATGGGTGAAATAAAAGGAATTGAATGAGGTCAATCCTGCAAGATATTTGAAATGAGTTTTGAGAAAGAGGGTAAAAGGTGGGGGGAAAAAAAAGAAGAAGAAGGAGCGGGGTCGCACATTTTCTGTCCCTGCATCTGTTTTGCTAAGCGGGCGGAGCTGGGGGCAGGTAATGGGCAGGCCCTCAGGCTGAACTTGGATCCCCCCAGAATCCATGATCCTGCTGGGCTCCGTGGAGCGGTCAGAGCTGCAGGCCCTCCTGCAGCGCCACCTGTGCCCGGAGCGAAGGCTGAGGGAAGCCCAGGACCTGGCCAGGAAGCTGTCGGAGCTGCCCTTTGACGGGAAGGCACGGCTGGCGGGGGAGGGGCGCCAGGGCTCCTCGCCCCGGGGCCGGCCAGAGTCCTTCGCCTTTGTGGATGAGGATGAAGATGAAGACCTCTCTGGAAAACCCGAGGTGACCAGGCTGGGGCGGGGAGCAGAAGAGATTGGTACAAAGGGAAAGTAGGGAGAGGGAGTGGAAATGGGGTCTTGGAGAAAGCCAGAGACCCGTGGCCCTGGGTCCAAAGGACTGAACCAGATGAGGCTGTGGATGACGGTACCCAGAGCATTCGAAGGGATGTAGGAATTGTGAACTGGGGCGGCCAAAGAGAATTAGATGGATCTCCCAGGACAGCAGCTGGTAAAGGTAGGAAAGCACTCGGCAGCCCCGCCTCCGGCACTGAGAACTTTTGCTCTTCCTTACAGCTGCCTCCTCTTCCTCCTCCTCACCCCTTTCCAACCGCTCCACTGCCCCCCGAAGAGCCCAACGGGCCCCTGCCCAACCTCAAGCCGCAGCCCGAAGCACCAGAACCTGCAGGTGAAGGTTCTCCCATCGTGCGCCTTCACTAAACCTAAGGGCTGCTACTATGAGGAGCGGAGGCTAAGGTGGTGGGAAAGGGTTCCTATGCATCGAGTCTCCATATCGCTGCCCCCAAGGACTGGGTAAGGGCTGGTTTGGGAGGACAGAAAAGAGGGTGTCTGTGGCTGTGGCCAAGTGTCAGGGGACCACTTGGGAGCCCCTGGCTATTTTCTCCCATGAGGGGTAGGAATTGCTTTGTCTCCGTTTGCATCTGCTCCCCACTCCTCTCAGGTCAAAGACGCTCCATCTTTCAGTCTCTGCTGTGCTGCTTGCTGGGCAAAACGCGCCCCACAAAGAAGAAAACAAGCCAGGTGAGGGATGAGGGGCGGGGACAGGGGAAAGGGAGCTTGTCTTTGAAGAGTGCGAAATCCATGGTCCTTAGATCGGGAGGGAAGGGGGCCCACCGAGGAGAACCTTCGTCACGTCGAAGGGCTGGGGAGTCCAAAAGCAGGCGTCTGTGGCCCTGGCCAGGGAATCGTGGCTGCAGTTCCATTATGGAAAGAACTGAGACCTATGTTTTTCTTCTCCAGGACTCAACGCACTTAGTGGATAACATGTCACCTGAAGAGGTAAGTAAGGGAACTAGCAACCTGGGGTAGATTGTTCTGTCAAGTGAAGATATTACTCCACTTCTTCTATCTTCTTCACTGTGTTTTAAGAATAAGATGCGAGTCTGGGCAGGAAAGCATTTGAGAGGTTGGAAAGGTGTGATTGTGGAGGTGCTGGTGGCATGCTCAGAAGGACCGTGGTCATCTTAGAAGAGGGCTATTTGGAGTCTCCATGCACAGATGGGACCATGGTGCTAAGATGAGCCTCAGGTCTTTTAGACATCAGGCCCGCGCGGGATAGGCAGAGGCGATGCAGCAAAACGGCACCAGACGCCAGCACTTGCACGCCCCGGTGCGGAAAAGCAGCACTGAAGCGATACACGTGAAATCCATACCTGGTGAAGGTCACACTGCTGATGGGTCGGAGCCCTGAGAAATGGACAACTAGGAAGTACCAGAAAGCACCACAGTCTGAGAACAAGTGTTCTTAGTGCTGGTGCTCTCTCTCTCTCGGGACAAATGTCTTTTTCCCAAAAGAGCTGGTTATCAAGTCCATGAGAGAGAAAGGCAAGTGCACTGAATGGGCTTGGTGTGAGCAGTAAAAGAATGTGGAGCGGTGACTGGGAGCAACGTTGATGGGGACACACTGGGGAAGTGTGCAGACGTAACTCTTCAGCGGCAACCACTCTAATCGGGAAAGAGACACGCAGACTTGAGCTCTGTAGCTGACAAAACCGTAATGCATATTATCATTTTACAATAAACATCAGGCATCCGGAATAAGTATGTGCTGAAGATTAAAAACCCTCCAGGGTTGGAGGAAAGGGTGGGGAGTGACGAGAGAAAGGAACCCTCCTCTCCCCTTGCCACCCCTCAAAACTCACACACTTCTGGTAAATGACTTATGGAAAAGTCAGATAGATGATCACAGAGGAAAAAGAAAACCCATTCCTTCTGCCCAGCAGCAGGTATCAGATGGGTCATATCTGCAACTAAGGAGTGCCTTACTGGGCTGCTAAAACCATAAAGCAATAATGCTTTTTGTCATTGTTGTTGTTGTCGTTCATCTACCAAAAAAAGAAAGCCAGTGAGTTGATCAGTGAGGCTATTTAATGACTGCTGAAAATAAATGCTGCCAGGGATAAAAAGACGAGAGAGCTACATTTTTAGTTTTTATCTTTCCCAAAGAAGAGCTTATTTTAGGCAGCTTCCAGCTCCCATGTGACTCAGTGATATTTTGGAGGAATGAGATCCAATAGGAGTCAGAATTCAGATTATTTGGAACATGGTTTTCATTACAACTTTTTAAAAAAGATTTTATTTATTTACTTTTAGAGAGAGGGGAAGGGAGGAAGAAGGGGAGAGGAGCGTTAATGTGTGGTTGCCTCTTGCGCACCTTCAACTGGAGACCGGGCCTGTAACCCAGGCACGTGCCCTGACTGGGAATCTAACCAGCGACCACTTTGGTTCACAGGCCGGCACTCAACCCACTGAGCCACACCAGCCAGGGCTGAGCTTGGTTTTCAAACTAGATCAAGGTGACACTCTTGGCAATATCAAGATGATACCTACGGAAATACCGAACGAATTCAGTTACAGGTGGCCAGAAGCCCCTGCTGTGACTTAATTCTGCTCTACTGTTAGTACACACAGTTAAAACTCCGGTTTGTAACGGGCTGAGCCTTTTCAAGGTCAGACCCAAGAGCAGATATCCCTCTCCCCTTGGAGACAGGAGCTCGGGGTACCTGGAACACGACCAGCAGTCAAGGTCAGAAGCCCAGCTCCAACTCTTGCAATTGGAATAATGCTGTTGCTCCTCAAGGGAAGGCAAAAATGGAACTAGAGGAAGCTAGAAAGGTCCAGGGGGCAGAACAAGGCAAACCAGGATCGACAAGGTAGCCGGTTCGATTCCTGGTCAGGACGCATGCCTGGGTTGCGGGCCTGGTCTCCAGCTGGGTGGTGTGCGAGAGGCAACCGATGGATGTTTCTCTCCCACATCAGTGTTTCTCTCCTTCTCTGTCTCCCTCCCTTTCCCTCTCTATAAATTTTTTTAAAATCTTAAAAAAAATAAATAGTCTCTATGACATACCTGCTAAGCAGTCACCATCCTGTGCTGTGAGAGCCAGTGAAACCCCATGTGAACCTTTAGGGAAGAGGGGAGTTACAGAAGGTTTTCGATTCACTTATGAAAGCCAGAGCCATACTGGATTCTTTAGAAGCTTGGGGATTTGGGCATCGTATCTAAAATCAAGAGGAGAGCTGGCCTTCTTGTTTTAATGCTTCTGTCACAAACAAACGAAAAAGATGGCTCTGCTCAAATCCATGAGGCGCTGTGCAACCCGGCACAGCTCTTCAAATCCAACGAACACCTGCCACAATGTACTGTGTGAGAGGGGAGTGTGCTAGTCTCTTCACAACACGGGGCTGTCGGAACCAGTAACACTCCGCAGGAGTTCATGTCCAATGGGCAGAGGTGAGACAAAGCCAATACTAGAGTGAGCACAGTACATACCATTTCAGAAAAGGAGGGACCAGCAGAGGGCCGCAGGGACTGCAAAAGGGGCAAAGCGCTTTGGCCCGGGGGCATCAAGAGTGCAGAGTGGGTGCGGGTTGGGCAGGGAAGGGAGATGCAGCCCAGCCAATGCAGAAGCCAGAAGACGCGTGAGGGACGGCAAGTAGTCAGGTTTCACTGGAGCAGGGGGTAGGATGGGAGTAGGCAAAGTACAACCTGCAAAGATAGGTTGGAAATAACAAGAGTTTGGGAGCCTGGGGTTGGGGGAGGTGTGAGAGGGAGGAAGTGCCAGTACCTGAGGCTGAAGGTTGATTGGGGGCCTGCTGAGGGAGGGAGAGGGGCTTCCCTGGAAAGAAGGGAGGGGTTTAGTGATCTGGAAGGTCTGTGCTAGTTCCTTGCACATTTCAGTTGCGTATTTCAGGATTGGGGGTGAGGAGGGCTGCTTGGGGTCAAGGCCTTGCACCTGAGGATGAAGGGGGCTCTGTGGCGTTGGGTGACTGTCCTACCCTGCTGGACAGATCGAGGCCTGGGAGCAGGAGCAGCTGAGCCAGCCTGTCTGCTTTGATTGCTGCTGCATTGACCAGTCCCCTTTCCAGCTGGTGGAGCAGACGTCCCTGCACCAGGCCAGTCCTTGCCCGCCACTCAGGGCTGCCGGGAGGCCAGGGGAGGTGTGGGCCCTCTGTGTGCTGACCTGCGGCTCTTCCCACGCAGACGCACACACTGTTCTCACTCCTCGGCCTCCACCTTGCCTACGTGACCAGTATGGGGAAGCTGCGGGGCGTGCTGGCGTTGGAGGAGGTAACAGTCACATGTCTCTTTTGTGCAGCAGAAGGAATGGGTGAAGTGGTGGGGGAGGGATGGTTTTAACCACCCCCTCCCCCATTTACCTTTCTATCTCTCATGAAGAAATTAGGGGAAGGGGAATGGGTTCAGCCATCTGGGGGTACCGGTAGAGAGGACTGCAAAGTCCTAACGTGTTCACAGATCACCCCAGATGTAGCCCTTGTGATCTTCCATAGCTGGCACGGGCTCGGGTTGGGGTTCAGGGCACTGGTCACGGTTTCATACCATGGAAAGGGGGAAGAGATAGGATCTGGCCGAAGGGGGCCTGAAGGTCACTAGGAACGGGCCGCAAGAGGACCTGGGTCAGGAACCTTGAGACTGGCTGCTCTGCAGGGGACCCAAATCCCTGGTCGTGTCCTGCTCTCTTTGCGCCCTCCACGTGGCCCATCCCTCTTGCTGCTCTATGGCTTTTCCATTCTTTTCCCTTTCACCGTAGCTGTCCTTCTCTTGGGTCTGTCCCTCTCACTCCGCCCCATCTTCTCTCTCCTCCCAATTCGGTATCCTCTTCCCCTTTCCCTCTGCTCCCCAGCTGCAGAAGGCCATCGAGGGACACACCAAGTCAGGGGTGCATCTCCGCCCGCCCCTGGCCAGCTTCCGGAGCACAACTCCAAAGACTCCAAAGACTCCCGGGGGCCCGCTCCCTCCCACAGAGGTGTGGAGCCTGCCTGAGGAAGGAACTGGGGTCGCAGAGCCAGAGGACCTGGTTCCTACCCCCGCCGAGCACCGCCTGTCCCTCGCTCCAGCCAAGGCAGAAAATGAGCTGGAGGAGCTGGAGCTGGTGGGCAGCCCGGGGCTGGAGGAAGAGCTGGCTGACATCTTGCAGGGCCCCAGTCTGCGGTCCACCGACGAGGAGGATGAGGATGAACTGATCCTTTGACTACCCCCAGGACCGCCCCGTCAGACTGTCAAGAGGCTGAGGCCCAAGGGCGAGTTTCCGCGGGAGAGGGGATGTCCCAAAGTTGGAGCGATCATGCCAATACCCTGGCCCCTCCTTGGAATTTTAAAATGTGACGGTGATAGTCTTAGACGGAGTCCGCATTTGGGCGGGGACTACCCTTGACCAGTTATTTAAGCCGTTTGCCCCGGTTCCCAGACGTCTCAGTGAAGGGTCTGTGTATCCCTTGGAGCTTCCTGAGTTTTCTCCTCAGGGTAGGTGGGTAAGGCCCTGCCTCTCTGCCTCCCCTCACTGTCCCACAACTCTGTGATGTCCTTGTCCCAGCCCCTTCCTGGCCCTGCCCATCTGTCCTTCAGGCTGGTGGGTAGAAACCCAGGTTGGCTGTGGCCCTGCAAGTGCCATACTGGAGGGGGAAACGGGACCACCTCATGGCCTTGCGGCCTGGTGGTCCCAGAATACCTCGCGGATCACCCACAGCCCCTGCTCTCAGAGTCCCCTACTCTGTGGCCTCCTGCTTCCTGCAGTCTGCCTCTAGACTCTATCCGGCTTCCAAGCAAGGGCCATTACTAAGACAGGGAAAAGCCAGTTCCCCCTCCTTTGTCCCGAATTGAAGCAGTGAAACGTGGGTAGAAAGGTGCTATCGACGAGCAGTCTGAAAGAGGAACTGTCACCGAAGGCTCCATGTGGAAGGGGCACCTTGAGCCAAGTGGTCCGGCGGCCCCAGTGGTTCTCCCTGACCCCCTCTAGCAGACATCCTCCCTGTCTCCTGTCACAGCTTCCTCGCCCGCGTTGCCAGGGCATTTCCTAGAAAATCCATCCCCGCTCTTCCCACGGCGGTCACTGACCTGTCCTTCCCAAGGCTCAGCTCTGCCCTCCAGCTGCTCTGGCCACGGCCCGTCCTGCCAAGAACTAAGGCCCAGGCCGGGCCCCTCACGGGGTCGCTCCGACACCAGCCCTTAGACTAGTTCTTTGTGTTCTTCCTCTTGGGGTGTCAAGATGGCAGACCTCTTTGATGCTTCCACCCTTGGGAGATCAGAACCATGTCCTCCCCAGATCAGCGACAGGGAGGCTACCCTGAGCCGACCTCTTCTGTAAGTGGTCCCCGGGGCTCTCGGCATCCCCAACCCCCCGATTCCACGCCCCAGGCATTTCTCTCTCCCTCCCCCATGCCTTCTAGTTGCGTCCCCTCTCCGAAGCGACCTTTCCTCCGTCACCTCCCCTGGGCCCAGTCTCCTTCATCCCCCAAATAAGACACTCATAGTCAGAGGAAGCCACCACATTCTGTTTAGTGCCAAAGAACACAGCCTGGAGTCCTCTCCAGCGTTACATCCCTACCCCCTCCCCAGGCCAAGAGAGAGGCTACAGCCTGGGGAGGGGGCTGGCAGCGGGCATTCGAGCCCAGTGCCCCTGCGTATATAATCTATAATATTTATATATTTATATAATTCTGTCATATATGCCATAGAATCTCTCTTGGGCCTGGGATGGGGATGTCACATTGAGAAAACATGCTAAGACTGGCCATAAAAGTGGATCTTCCCCAGACCTGGAAGACGAGCACGGGAGGTGTAGGTGGGAGCAGGGCAAAGGTCGTAAACACATTCACCAAGTTTCCTTTCTTAACACAAGGATAAGAAGAAAGGGTGGGGGGCAGGGGACAGGCGGAAGGGGAGGAATGGGAGACTTGGGTTTTCCTTTAATAAAGTAAATTGAAAATAAAAGTGCACTACCCCCCATGAAAGAAAATCATTTAGCAAAAGCAGTTTCATTCACAATAATATAAAAACAGCCCTGTCCCGGGACTGTTCGAAGTCGTGCTGCACAGCCTTTAACCCCAAAGGAAAAGCAACCCTCCCTCACCCCCGACAGCCTCTTCCAGCACATGCCCCTCCCCTCCCCCCAAATAGGCTATAAGCAAACCCCATGCACCCTTCCCCCAGCACCAAAGAGGCAGTTTCTCCCTCCAGAGTCCTAAGAGGGGTCCCAGGCCAGCTCCCCTTTCTTCTCCCTCTTCAGAGTGAGAGGGGAGCTCCTTGCAAATGCAGACACACAGCCCCCCCCCCCCCCTCTGGTCTGCGCATGTGCCCAGCCGCCAGCACCGGGGATGTGCAGCCCCGCTGGTGTCTGAAATCGCCTAGATTCCTTGACCATTCAGTCATCTTTCGGCAGGGCCAGCCCAAAGAAAGGCTTCCTCGAGTAGGGAGGGAGAAAAGAGCGTTGCTTTCCTCTACCTGCCCTAACTCCCTGGGGCCCTGAGCAAAAAGGAACTGACACGAAGGAGCCCACTCACTGGAGTGGACGTGCACTGCAGTCTGGGGGCAGAATGGGGGGCAGGCAGGAAGAGGATGAGACTAAGGAAAAGATGATGCATCCGGAGAGCAGGTTGCACAAGGTGGGGAAACAGGCTCCCTGGGCGGAGGGAGCCGTGAGCATGCAAAGCCCAGGACCTGTGGCAGGAATGCAGGGTGAGGGCACAAGGCCACTTCCCAGAGCTCCCAGGCATCAGGTCCCGGTGCCTCCTGAGTCAGGTCACGTGATTAAACACAAGGGACCACTCCGGATGAGGTAAGCAACTCTTCACCCACCCGTGCTCACCATGCTTTCTCGTATTCCCTCCAAGACTCAACCTTTCCTCCCCTGAAGATGTAGGACCCCAGCCTGGGTTGCATTTCAGGACCACGTGTGTATGAACGTGTGAACTTGATGGGGGCGGGGTCACAGATGGACAGAAACACCACAACTCAACCTCCTCATTCCAAAGAAATAGACATATGGGGACAGAGGTGGGGAGAAGGTAGTTTGTGCCCAGGGTCTGAGAGAGATGACGTGCCCCCTTCCTTGCAGAGGGCAGAAGCAATAGGACCCCTGACAAAGTTTTTGTGAGAACACGAGGCCTTGAACCTGGAGCCTTAGATGAGGCAAGAGGAAAGGTAGGCAATGAACCTCTTAGCTTCTCTCTCCTGCCCGGGTTCTGTGTAGGCCAGAAGCTAGGGAATGGGGTCCCACTGTGTGCTCCACAGCTGCCACTCCGTTGCTCCGGCCTGTCCCTGCCGTCAGGATCGCTTACAGAAGTGTGGGGGCTTTGTGTGCTGCAGACAGAGTCCCCACTGGAATGGAAACTGGCTGTGGGAGGGCAAGCAGTTTCAGGGGCTTATGCCTCACTGTAAACCCATCCTAGAAGGAAGAAGACGCTGATCCCCTCTCCGCAGGAGGCCCAGGAAGGGGTCTGGGAGGAGCTGAAGAAGGAAAAAAAGGGCTGAGTGCCGCCCCCTGCCCGGGAAGCCTGACAGCACCAGACTCCTCCCTCCACCCCCGCTCAACCTGAGTCCCCAAGAAGTTATAAAAATGTAGAAAAGGCAAAGAGAAAAGTGTAAACAGCTCCAGAGAATTTGGGGGTGGATGGAGGGAGGCACGGCCCTCACGCTTCCCTGCCTGGCAGGCCGCCTGCATTCTGGGTCACCTACTCTGGGCGGGAGCTCCTGGAGCAGGGGATGGAAGAAGGCAGACAAAGGAAGCAAGAGCCGGGGTGGCCAGCCCGCTGGGTCCTTCCCCGGGCTGTTAGGACCCACCTTTCAGTCACGGGATAGTCAAGATCCCAGAACAGGTGGCCACGTTTGTTCTTGGTCCCATCAGTGACTCTCTGGTCTCTGGGTGGGCCTTTTATATAAAGACTCCTGTTCGTGCCCTTGTGCACCCCAGCTGTCACATCCACCTTCCCCGTGAATCCTGATCTCAGAAGCCGAGCTACCCACCAAGGGCAGACTCTCCATCCACAAAGGGGACGTGGCTTCCCCTGCGCTGTCGAGCCACGTCCAACAGGCCCTGAGGTCTGTTCTTCACAGTAGAGTCAAGCTGGGACCACAGCCGGAAAAAACACAGAGTCGGGAAAAGCAAGGGTGACATGGAGAAAGGAGGCATTCAGACAGCCACAGTCAAGGCTCCTGGAAGACGAAATCAGGGTGTGAAAAACTGAGACCCGGTCGATGGCCACGGGCCGCTCTGTGCTCCTGTCCTTTTAGGATACAAGCTGGAGCTCAATATCACAGACCCAGAAGCCCGCAGCCAAACCAAGTTCACAGCCATCTGGTTGCCTGGGCCTGAGTCCCCGGACCTGTGGTTTCTACGGCATAAGCCTGGATAGAATCCCATCCTGGCCCTCCGTTTTCCTGGCGAGGACTGGCAGCTCCTGGGTGCCTCGCCGTCTTCTGCTCGGGTTTCAGCTGTACTGCTGGGGGAAGGGAGGGTATTGTTGCAGCCATGCCCCTCAGGTGGGAGTGGAAGGTAGGGCACAGAGTGAGAAGCAGCTAGTTGTTGGCCTCGCCCTCCTCCTCATCAAAGGACTGCACACCTGAGGACGTGACGTCAGACACCTTCCGGCTGAGAGCAGTGGCCACCTCAGGGTCTTCTCGTGGGGAAAGTGACTCCAGGTCCCGGCACCCCGCATCCTCTTCCTCCTCGGGGGCCAATGGCCTCTTCTCTTCCTCTGCAGGGCCCCTTACCAGGTCCACCCCACCCACCCCTGGAGCCCAGTCGGTGTCTCCCCCCAGCAAAGGCGGGGGCTCCCGAGCAGAGTACCCCGACGCAGGTTGGGAAGGCCCCATTTCATGCAAGCTTGGCTGTGAGTCATCAAACGCAGGGCCAAGGTAGGAGCCTGTGGCTGGAGAGGCAATGAGAGACTGGTCGCTTGCTTCCCAAGCATCCGATGACCCCAGACAGTACATGCCCTGGGACACATAGGAGTGAGGCCATCCATCCATGGGGGCTTGAGTGAGGGCATCTGTAAAGAGAATCATGGATCTTGGCGGGGGCACACGCTACCCAAAGCAGTAAGAGCAGCACAGAGGACTGAGGACGAGGCATCAGGGAAGGAGGGGAGTGGAAAGCGGAGATGAACAGAAAGAACAGAGATGAATACAGGTAGCATAGATAGTTAGGGATGCCTCTTAAGCCTCCGGGTGGTGGATTCTGGAACCATCCCTCCCTCACCTTGACTCTCCATCAACTCCTGGTAGTTGTCACTGTAGTTGCAGCCCAGTGGCTCCTGGGCAGAGTTGACACTCATGTCCTCACCATCCATGGAGGACCAGGCCATGAGTGTGGCCTCAGAGATGGCAAACTGTTCCATGACGCCTAGAAGAAGAAACGTCGTCAGCACAAAGTGGTCATCCTGTGGACAGAGCCGATCTTGCCATAGGGGTGGGGTTGCAGCGTCAGTGTCTGGTCATCCCGAAATGTGCCTCTTGAGGCTTCAGGGAACAAGTACCTGCAAGGAAACGCGCCTCCTTCTCGCCATCGCTGAGGTCGGAGTAGGCGTCCGTGTCCCTGCGCACGGCCTCGTGGCTGTGTTGCGGCGGAACGGCGGGCGCCTTTCCCCAGCCCTGCCACTCAATCATGTGGGCCACCCGGCCTTGTCCCATGGCTGTGGGCTTCGTCACATGGTCCTTCATGCTTCTCGAAATCCCTGAGGGGCCAGACATTCCCTACAGCCTCCAGAATATCGCACAACACCCGTAACAGGTCCTCCACCCCATCCCCACCCCTGTCCCCAGGAACTCCACCCCAGGCGGCAGGACGGGCTCCCCTAGGTATCCCTACAGGAGGGCAGCCTGGGGGATGGGAGAGGCTTGGCAGAGAGAACAAATAGGTCAGGGATAGGAAGGAGCGGGGAGACTGAGACCAGGAGCCCGTAAGCATCTCCTGTCTGGACACATCCCCAGGTGGGCAATCTCACCTGAGAATGATGACTTGGCCAGGGCCCCAATGCCATAGGCGTTGGAGTTTCGCTTAAGCTTCGGAAGAATGGAAGTGGTATCCTCCATGGAGAGCTGGAATGGGGAATGTGGGAGGAGGGGCAGAGGAATAAGAGGGCATGGGGTGCCTTGTGGGTGGGGGAAAGTTCATGGCTTCCAGGAGGAAGACCTGAGTTCAGGCAGGTGATACCTAGGGGTGCCAAGGAGGCCTATCCTCCGACTCCCCTTGAAAATGTGGGGGGTAGGCAGGGCACGGGAGTGCTCGCAGTGCCTGCTGCAGTGAGGGAGTACTGTGTTACCAGAGACTAGAAGGCAGGGGTCAGGCTGGGCTGGGGAAGGCCGCGGAAGACCGCACTCACATTGATGCCATCCCAGGAGAAATCGGTTCGGGTTTGCTGTGAGGAGAGAGAAAAGAAGTGGGTATCCCAGGCCCTTCCAGAAATACAAGGAATGCCCCCTCCTTCCTCAGAGGGGCTTCCAGAAATGTCTGAAGAAGGGTGGGCTTTCTTGAGATTAGCACAGGGAATTAGGGTGTGCGTGTGGAGGGCCATTTATTTGGCTTGTATTTGGAGGAAGGTAGGAGTAATGTTCTCTCAGGGTATCTGTCTGAAGAGTTTTTAGGATGTTGACTTGGAATTTAGGGAGAGATTTCAAGGCACAGGCGGCTGGGCTTTGTTCCTGGTGGTTCCGGGGTTCTCTGGTGAGGGGGCAGCTGGACTCGGGCCTCACCTCCGCAGATGGCCGGTGGAGGCTGCTTCCGTGCAGCGAGCTGGTGCTGTCCATGTTGATCTGGTCGACATCCTTCAGGCCTTTCCAATCCACGGCAATCACCTCATTCCCTGAAGTGGCCAGAGAGTTAGTGGCTCCACCTCGCCCCGCTGCGTCCCACCCAAAAGGTCCCTTGTGGACTCAGATACTGAGGTCACAGGCCGAGGCTGCCCCTCCAGACCCCTCCCTACACTGGGCTACCACTCCTTCCCATTGCCCATTCCTTTTACATCCCTAGTCTCCCCAAATCTTTGGTAGAAGAAATCCTATCACTGAGCCAAAATATTCAGTTTGAGCTCAACCAAGAAGAGCACGCTCAGACACAGTGTTGATGGCCTTACTTATTGTGTAAATGGAAGGGTCAGTGGTTGGGTTTTAGCAGGAAAACTGTTGTCCATCCTGTCCTGACGATCCTGGAGGGTTTCTATGTACAAGCACATGGGAGCTATGCGTGTCACCTATTATGTTTCTATAAATAGGGGTGGGACTTCTCTAGGGACTAGCTTCTCTTCGCCGGGCTTTATTATCTGTGAGGTGGAAGGAACTAGGAGACTCTCTTCCATAGGGTCGGAGAACTTGACTGACAGGAAGGATTCGGAGGGGACAGAGGCAGGAGTTGGGTGAGTTCACCCAGAAACAGCGAGAGCAGAGAAAGTAAAGCGTGAGATGGCATCATTTCCCCCGGCTGTTGGGAGATAAATGAGGGACTAAAGAGGAGTGGGGGTGGAACCACAGGTGGAGAGGAGGGGACTTTTTAAAATAGGAACTAAAAGAGTAGGAATGGGGGGGGGTTTGAGGGTTTGAGGGGGGCAGGGCGGGGCGAGGGTGGGGGACTGAGGGGCCGAGAAGGGTGGTGCTTGCCATGATGAAGCCAGAGCTCCCGGTGACGGGAGACTGAGATCCAGGGCAGGTGGTTGGAAGGCTTGAGGAAGAACCACTTGGAGCATTGTAGACAGACCCAAGTCGGGTGGCTGTGAAGCATCTGACTGTACAGGTCCCTTCTACAGGTGAAGCTGTAGGATTCTGAATTTCGGGTCAGGGGTCCACTCCTGAGAGGGGTGAATGGACTGGGGTCTGGGCCTGAGGAGGCATTCAGCATGCAACAGCAGACCTGGTGCTACATTAGGTGGGGCTCCTGGTTATGGGTCCGAGGGAGGTAGGACCCCTTCAAAGCAGGCCACTGTCCCTCCAGGCTGCAGGGCAGTGGTGAGATGGGTCGGACCAGAGGCTGTGGCTTGGGGGGAAGGGGAAAGATGGACATGTGTGCAGAGAGAGCGGGAACGGGGCAGGCAGAGAACGATCTTTAAGAAGGAATTTGGGACCGGCAGAGTGGGAGGGGGGGTGGCCTTTGTAGAAGAGGGAGAGCTGAGTCAGAGCCGCGGGGGGCAGG
>PVJD01003509.1:12297-135675 GCA_004026545.1 Mormoops blainvillei | reverse complement strand
TGTGGAGGGGGCGGGGGACCAGGGGGCGGTAGCGAGGCAAAGGTTGAGGACGTTAGACGAATAAGGAGGCGCCTGTCTTCCCTCCCCCAGTCAAAGGTAAATAAAGGGCCGGCTCCGCCCCCACTACCCCCCGCTGACAGGTGCTGTCCTGTCCCCGGAATCCTCCCAGGCCCGGCCCCACCCTGCTGGGAGCTGGTTCCTGACCCCTCTAGGTCCCTTCAGACCTCTGCCTCCTCCCCGCGTCCACCGGCTCTAACCCCCAACAGTCAGCCCGTCCCCATCCCTCCCGGCGTGGAACCCATTCCCTCCCCCAGGCGCATCCCGCCCCCGCCCCAGAGGAAAAATGCACGTGAACAAAGCAAATCCGGGGAGGCAGGAACGACAGAAAAAGGCAACGGCGAGGGAAAGAGATGGGGGCAAAACATCCAAGCCAGATGGAGGCGGGGGCGGGGGGATGCGTGCGGAAAACAACTCGGGGCTGACTGTGCCGTGAGGATTCTTAGAAGAGGGCTGCTCCAGAAATGGAGATGGGGGTGCGGGGGCGCCGAGGCAGGCAGAGTCGAGGCGGAGGGCCCGGAGGTGGCGGGCGAGGGACTGGAGAGGAGGGAAGAGCGGCAGAGGAGAGAGAGGAGGCTGATGGAGAGAAGATGGAGAGGGACCGCGCCTGGGGGAGGGCGATGGAAGGAAGCCGGAGGGAGACGGAAAGAACGCCGAGAGCCAAGAGGGATGCTCGCCCTGGGGGCGCGCGAGGAGAGCGGCGAGGAGGGGCGCAGGGGGAAAGTGAGGCAGCCGGGCCAGGCGGGCGGCGCGGAGCGCGGTCCCCGGGGGGCGCGGAGAGGGTGGGGGAGGGGCCGGGGGAGCGGACCCGGCGAGCGCAGCCTACGCCCGCGCCCGCCGCGCCGCGGTACCCACCCACGGTCCGGGAGCCGATGCAGCCCATGGCGCGGGGCCTCCGGGGCCGGACCCTCGCCGACGTGCGGCGGGCGCGGGGGGAGCACCGGGAGCCGCGCCGCCGCCCCAGCCTCTCTGCAGCGCCGCGGCTGTCTCCGCTCGGCTCCGCTCCCCCCGCCCCTCTCCATCCCTCCCCGCGCCCGCCGCCGTCGCCACCGCCGCCGCCGCCGCCGCCTGGCTCCCCCGCCCCGGCTCTGCTCGCGGCCCGGGAGGGGGCGGCCCGGGGATTGGCTACGCCGGGCACCTCCCCCAGCCCCGGACCTGCCGCCGCGCTCCCAGCGCACCTCGCCGCGCTCCCTCCGCCAGTCCTTCCCCAGCCCCACCCCGGGCTCCTCTCGGGTCCCGGCTGGGTTTGCGCCCGGGGGCGGGTGGAGTCCAGAGGATGCCCGCCTGGGTCCCAGGAACCGGGTAAAGAGCCCCGGGACCACCCATCTGCACTGGTGGATTAATATTTCGGGTCGGGATTGGAGATGCTCAGAGAGAAAGTGGGGTGGGCATAAGAGTAAAGCCGGGTTGAACGGCCTTGGCCGCCCAATTCCGCAAACACTTGTTTTCTTCCAGGGGTGGCGTGATTGGATACAGTTTAGGATGCTCTGCGTTTCCTGCGCACGGTTTGTCCACCCAAACAGATCGCGAAGTCTTTTGCAAGTGGATCCTGTGTGAGACTTCCCTGGGCTTGGCGCTCGCTGGAAATTGAGGGGATGGATGTACGGTGCAGATAATCTAACCCCAGGCCTGATGGGGATGGGGGAGGAGAATGAAGCTAACTCAATCCCACCAGAAGTGAAGTAAAAATGTCAGGACCCGAAGCTGGCTGGACGCCATAGTTTGAAATCCGTATAACTTTTCTGAGCCCCGGTGTTCTCTGACAAATGAAAGCATGGTTGTCAGGAAGCAGTCAAGATGGAGAGAGGGAGGATGCCCTCTGGCTCGTGGGGAGGCTCAGGTAGGTACCAGGGATATCCTGGATATTGAGAGAGATAGAGACCTAAGTAGCAAGGGTCAAGTGGGCAGATGGTGACAGCAGACTAGAAGTGGAGTCCAGAAAAGTCACATGAGAAAGGGCAAGGAAACTTGTCTAAGCCGCACCCAGAAAACCCGAAGTGTGAGAAGGCGACGTTTCAGCACCAGTGACCTAAGCCAGGGTCTTTTTGCTACCCACCTGCTTTCATGTCCCTCCTGAGGTTGAACAGGGGGTAAGGCAGTGGGCTAGGCGTCCCCTGGTGGGGGCATGCAACAGAAAGAGACCGGATCTTACAGATGCAACTTTTAACCTTTAGATAATGGGCAGAGAACTAAACTTTAGGGTGATAACCATTATGCTTGGTGGAACCCCTCATGAGACTTATGGGAGACAATGCCAGTCTAATTAATTGCTCATCTTGGAGATAGGATTATAGAGATAACTGATCTTTGTCTCTGCGCATGAAGAAATTAGCCAAATCTACATCTATCAAACCATGAGAAAGAAGACAGAATAGTCTGCTGTAGATCTGCTTGGATTTTAATTGTCCAGTATAATTTGCGGCAGGATCTAATACCTTCCTTCGACAGTGGAGAGAATTAGAAAGTATTTCCCCATACCTACTATTTTACAAAAGAAGTATCAGGATTCTCTCCTGGCATATATTGTCTAGCTGCAAAGGAAAGGAAATGGAAAGATGGAAAAAGAAAAAGATGCTGTAGTAATGTCCATTACTACAGCAGCACAGCCCAAACCCTTAGAGTTGGAGCCCAGAAAGCACTGCCAGGGGATGCCTGGGTCCCACGTAATGGGCCAAGCAGCCACTTCTGCTCGCACCTTCCCACCCGACATCGCTCTCCCCATTCCGCTATTCCTGCTATTAGTCTGATCAAAACATGGATATAAACCCCTCCTGCAACCCCTTTAGCACAACTGTATAAGGCTGGCTTTAGCCAAATCATTTAAATCAAGGTGAACACCAGGGATTCCAGGTCCTGAAGACTCAGTCCCATCCCACGTTCTGTCTTAAAGGTATGTTTTTGCACTATAGGCAAGTAGAATATCACAGGCACAATGTTGGCCAGTTTCCTTCCTGCTTGTTGTGTGGCATCTTCTTACTTCTCACCATTTGAAGGCATCCTCCTAGTCTCTTTGCCATCTTCCGAGTCAAGGTCAAAGATTCCAGCTCTGATATGAACAGGAACAACCTTCCCGGTGGACAGTTTGACAGTACTGATGAAAAAAAATCTTTAAAATATGCATTGATGTTGTTGCCGTTGTAAATAAGTTGTGACACAGCTGTTCCATTTATAGAAACATTCTAAGGAAATAAAAAAATGTGGACAAAGATTTAATCTACAGCATCCATCAGAGCTCTATTTACATAACAAGGAATGCTTGTACACAAGTCATGGGTTCAAACCTGGGGATTAGTTAAATAAATCATGGTAAATGTCTACAAATAGAACTCAATGGGGCCATTAATAATATCTTATGGCTATATTTGTTGACAGAAAATTATTCATGATATATCGTGACATTATTTAAAAGTCAGGTTGTAATATAAGAATGGTGTATCGATTTTTGTTTAAAAATCACACAGGCACATACACATTCTTCGAGCAGAAAGAGGAAGCAGATGTCAGTAGGTTGCACATTTGGTGTCGGAAGATGGGATTCCTGTCTGATGGTGTCTATTTTCTTGGAGAAGTAGGAGGTGAGATCATCTAAGAGTCTGGGAGCAGGGAAGGTAGAGAATGAAATAATAAGAAATAACATGCCAGTATCACTTTACAGCTGACAAAAAGAGTTTTCAGTCTCTCCTCATGACAACCCAATAAGAAAGTTATTATCTTTGCATTGCAGTTGAGAAAACCTGGGTTTGCGGCAGGTTAACTTTCCTTTCCCCCCAGTTACCCAGCTGGAAACAGAAGAAGCGAGAACTTCAACTCAACCCCGCAAATGGGAAATTCATCCTAGAAGCTGTCCAAGAGTGTCCAGCCTGCGGCCCAAGGGACCACATGCAGCTCAGGATGGCCATGAATGTGGCCCAACACAAAATCATCAATTTACTTAAATCATTATGAGATGTTTTGGTGATTATGTGTCACAATGTATTTAATGTGTGGCCCAAGACAACTCTTCTTCCAGCGTGGCCCAGAGACGCCAAAAGTTTGGACGCCCTTGTAGGCAAAAACATTGCTTGTGTGTTTGTTCATTTGTTTTCAAATATTAGAATGATTTGGTTCAGGAAGTTTTATTTGATTCACATCCTTTCCCTCTTGCTTTTCTTTAGGGTGAGACCATAGCTGAAGAGAGGCATGGATCTGCCTATGTTCCTAAATTTTAAAACGGAAACATGATGACCTTTCCTCAGGGTGACTCCCAGCCCTGCTCCAGGTCTTTGGTGCTATCATAAAGTACCCAAGACAGGAGTGTCTTAGCTCCTACTTGTCAAAGTCTATGCACTGTATCGGAATCTTTGTGTTTTGGGGCAACAGGGAGGTGACTCTGGCTGCTCCAAAGTGTAGTCAGCTTTGGGGCAGCGCTTCGGGGCTCACCGTTTGCTTACGGCACCGGAAGGGGGTATGCTGATGCTGAGGAACTTGGGAAAAGGGCGGTAGGCATACCTGGAATAGGCTGGTGTTCTAGGGGGGACATCAGAAGGCTCTGAGAACAGGCAATGATGGAGCTCTGTCTTTCTTCAACGGGATAATTCCCTTAATGGTCAGTAAACAAGAAGACAAAGAGTGGCACTTGGGGGCTAGGTTGCTGACATGTGGGGTGGCGGCAGACTCAGAGCTAAGTCATGGATGGTGGGGGAGCGGGCCGTGGTCGGTAGTGTGTAAATTGTATTTCCACAGAGTAGGAAGTGCCGCAGAATCTGTGCTGGTTGTCGATGGAGTGAGTGATCAATAGGTGAGGCTGCCAGCCGTTGTGCTCAGGCAGGGCCTTTCCTGGGCCGAGCAAGTTTGCTGAGGAAGACAGAATGTCTCAGCACAGCCAGTTACGTAGGAAGACACGGTCCATAGCAGAAGTTCTCTGGTTCCAATGTCGGTGGTGGGGACAAAAGCCCCATCTGACCAATCTCTGATCTGTTGGACTCCGGACGATGAAACCTTTTATTTCATTGTATTTGTTTCTTCATTATTTTTAGAGAGGGAGAAGGAAGAGAGAGAGAGAGAGAAACATCGATTGGTTGCCTTCTCATACGGGTCCCAACTGGGGCATGCGCCCCAGCCAGGGATCAGGGCAACAGCCTGGGTTTGTGTCCTGACAGGGAATGAACGTGTGTCCTTTTGGTCTATGGGATGACACTCCAACCAACGGAACCACACAGGCCAGGGTGATAAAACCCTTTAGGCCAAGAGGTCCATGCTCATTTCACTTTTAGATGAAGTTTGAAACCTTTGCAAAATATTAGGGATCTAAAGTGTGCTCATTGCAATGTGTACTGAGACACGGAAGCTTGGCGGCGTGGCCAATGGTGGTGACGTCCCCCGCCCCAGCCCCACCCCTGCGATGCAGTCTCTACGGGCCTGGGGGCAGGCCAGTGTCACCGAATCCCTATTTCGCAGGACCCTGTGGCTCCGTGCAGCAGAGGAGAGAGCTAATAGAATCTATTGTTTAGGTTATTGGGAGAACGCACTTGCCTTGTCCTTTCTTTGAAAAGCAGGTCTATGGGCAAGCCTGGAAGAGAATCCCTTCAGCTTGGGGGGATCCATCCAAAGGTCTGATGCAGAAGCCAGCCTGGGGGTCCTGGGCTAATGGGCTCCCACATGCTTCTCAGAGAAGGGGAGGGTTGGGTCCAGAGGCCCTGGAACAATGTCCTAGTCAGGTCCCAAAGCATACTCAGGGTCTCGGGGGGCCCTCCTCAAGTCCAGGCCTGAGGGGGCAGCAGACTAGGCAGGACGCCAGGACGCAGGGAGCAGGCCCGCGCCGCCACGCGTCAGAGGCCAAGCATGCCGTGAGAGTGGAGTTCATCAACCCCAGGGAGCCAGAGTGGATGTGACCATCAGGGGTCAAGTGAGAACTCAGCGCTCACAAAGCCCAGAGCCACCGATGGGGAAAGGGCAGAGTCAAGGCGGCGACATCGGGCAGTAGCTTCTTGCAGCCTCAATGTCCCCACCTGTCAATTTTACATTCTCCAGGAGGACCAGTGAGAATCTGGACTTGGGAGGCTTGTTCCTGAGCATCAGTATTTCTGAACTCAAGGTTAAGCAGTTGATGTCACATCATGCTTTTGGGGCCTTCTTACTTCCCCTGTGGGGGCCCCTAAGTCCCACCTTTAAGCCCATTGGCTCCAGAGAGATATCCTGCCTGGTGCTTGTAACCCTCTCCTGTTCCTGCCTCCCAGTCACAGGCTGGTGGCCGATGCTCTGTTACTTCCCTGTCGCCAGGTGATCGCTGACAGCCTGCCTCGCCAGTTCCCGAATATACCTCCACTCTGGGTCCCCCTCCTTGGGGCTTCCTCAGCGTGTAGATATCCTGTACCCTCAGCTTGGATTCCTCTTGCAAATGTCTTCTTGGATGAGGATCTGTTTTTGCTGCAAAGTCTAACTGCCTGGGCCCCTCTCGCCTTTCGTGCAACGGGACCTGGCCCTAAATAGCGTTCACTGTGTAGTGGGTCAGTGGAGCTCAGGTGTCAGCCCTTGCTGGTCTGCCATCTTTAAGCCAGCCGACCAAAGAAGACATTCGGGGGGAGTGCACTTGTCCAAGTCGGACCAGAAGGCCAGGCCAGGGGTTCTGGGCTAGTGGGTTCCCCCAAGTCCAGGGAGGGCAGCAGAGGCGTCTTCCTGGCAATGAAAGAGCGGAAGGTATAGCGGCACTAGGTACCGACCATAAGAGCTGGAAGAAAACTTAGAAGTGAAGTCCGTTGCTCTATTTTCACAGACAAGAAACATTTGTCTCTCAGATTTTTGTAGTCACACAGCTAGTAACTGACTGAACTGCAACCAAACTCCAGGTCTTCTAACTCTTTTCTGGTATTCTTTTCCTTATCCTGGGATGCTTCCTTAAATCTCTGGTGGATTATTTTTCTGATTTTTATTATGATACTAAATACTGTTGAAAAATGCTCATTATTCCCCATACTCCTTTCGCTCATGTAGGTGGATCAGCTCCTTCTGGATAAAATGAGGCAAAAAGGACATTGTTCTAAGCTGGATACATTGCCTGCTAAGTGTTCTCACTGCCATAAAATAAATAAAAGATCATTGTTCTAGCTTAGGCGTTCCAGAGATAACTGTTTTCTCGTTCTCTGTGTTAAGAATGGGTGTGTAATGCTAATCCTTGTGTGTACGTTCAGGTCATTCTTTGGTGAAGGTATTTTCACGTGATAAGCGGACAGGGGACAAAGCTTGTGTTCTCCTGGGTGGTGGTGAGCCAACCACTGGAAGTGGGCTGTTCGCTTACTGAGTCACTCATGATTGTTCTGTGCTGGTAGTAGACCCACCCAGATGGCAAAGCCCAGGAGACTGGAAACTCTGAACTTCAGGTGGTGTGTCTATGTTGCTCTTAGGTAATGAAATCCATTTTAGAAAAAGTTTTAAATGGAGGCAAGCACAAATTCAGCTACAGGCGGTGAGAGATGGCTAGAGGTAGCCGAGTTGAAGTTTATTGCTGATGGCGGAAAGCTGTGTTGAGGCAGGGAGGTGCAGGCAATTTCGGCATTCTCTGGTGAGGGCTGGAGTTTGCCACTTGATCTTTTGGAATTCTGATTCCATGTTGAAATAATATTTTGGATATAGCGGGTTAAAGTATGTTATTAAAATTAATGGCACCTGTTTCTTTTTAAATTTCTTTTAAAATTACATGTGTGGCTTATGTCATATCTCTGTTGTCAGTGTTGGTTTAGGATATTGTCATAGGGATCCTGGTTGAAGTCAAGCAAAGCCATGGGAGATGAGAAGTTCAAGGAACAGAGAGGTAGATAAAAGGAAGGATTGTCCGTGTGGCATGAAAATCACTGAGAATTAATAGCGAAGTCACTTGGGAGAGAGAGCCAGTGAGCTAGGACGGAATATTGTCCTGGAAATGAGGATGAATGACCGAGGGCAATAGATGGCAATACAAGAGAAGGGCAGAAGGTGCTATAGTTTGCTGACCTGAGGTTCAAAGCCGGAGGATTTTAGGGAGAAGGAGAACGGTGTGGAAGTAGTTAACACAGAGAGAAAAGGATGTCATTCCCACATCCAGGGCCGTGGGGGGAAAATGTACTGCCCCTTGAGAAGACAACAGAGGGAGGCATGTCCTCAGGTGATCCAGAGGAGAGCAGCAGGAGAGAGAATGCTAGAAGAAGAGGAACATTTGCTGACAGTGGCCAATGAGCTTGGAGAGCACCCTGCACTGGTTTCCGGAGTTGGGCAAGATATGGTGTGAGCTGGGAATCTGCGGCTTCTTAAGGTGACTCACACCTTATCAGGGTTGAGTGGCTTAATGCAATTAATTCTGGTGGTCTGGAGATAGAGCAAGGCGGTGAGGGTAGGAGGTTTAGGGGGAGGAGACATGGGGGTCTGGGGTCTCCTCACTTGGAGAGTCGCGCCTCTCTCTTCCACCTGTCCATCAAATGCCGTGAACCATCAAAGCCCATGGTAGGCCCTCTCATGTTCCCGTGCACTACTCACTAGGTGATTTTTTTCAGCCAACAATAGATTCCAATTACTACTTAGAAGCAGATAACTCATATACATAGATTTTCAGCACAGTTCTCTGCTCCGGACCCAGAATCCCACTGCCCACTGTATACCCTCTCATTCTTGGCATGTCCAGAATGAAACACAGTCTTTCTTACTCCCAGACCTGCACCTCTCAGCCAAGGGTGCTGTACTCCAGGTAGGGACCAGCAGGAATCTCGGCTGGGTCCATGATGTCTCCCCCATACCCCCTACCCCCACCCCAAGTTCAGTCCATCACTAGGTTCCGTCCATGATTTCGTGTCCTAACGAGCCCTCAAATCTATCTACTTCATCCGTCTCCACAAGCCCCCTCTGCACCCGGAGCTCTACGGCAGCCTCTTCGCAGGTCCGGCCGCATCTCTTCTGGCCCTGCCTGTTATTGTCCACATTGCTGCTACGGTGAGATGTTTCAAAATTCCCAAGCATTTGCATGTTATCCTTTTCAACCTAAAACTCCACAGTGGCTCCCCGCTGCTCTCAGGACAAAGTCGGAACTTTTTCACGTGGTCTGCCTCTCTGCACAGCCACCTCCCCAGCTCTGCAGCAACCCAGACATGCTTCTCCCTCTCAGATATACCCTGGCCGCAGCTGCCTTGCCTAGTGCTGACATGTAATAACGACCCTGCTCACAGTCATCCCAGGGCTTCGCATAGGCTGTCCCCTCTGCATGGAATGCTCTCCCTTCCACTTTGCCCAGTGAACTCCTATGTACCTTTCAGGTCTCCGTTTGGATGCCCATCCCTTCCTTGTCTCCCCAGCCAGTTCCCATCTCAGGATGAGCTTCATCACACGCATCATGTATTGTTCTCTCGAGGTCCTTGTAACACGCAGTTTTACACATGTTTGTGATTGATTAAAATTGATATCCCTTTGGAGATTCCCCAAGGTCATGGACCCCCCATGAGGGCCGGGGTCATATCTGTTTTTGCTCAATATTATATCGCTAGCACCAAACAAAGTGGCCTGCACATAGTAGGTGCTCAATAAATGCTTAGTGAATAAACAAATGATGCAAGCTGATTCAAAAGCCCTTAAGCTTTACAGAACGCAGGGCCTCCCTTGATCGTGTCTGAGATTTCAGTGATTCTGGAGCTCAACCGCATTCAGTAAATGTGTCCAAGGTCCTGGCTGTGTGGCAGGCACTGGTCTGGGCTATGCTACTACTGAGCACACAGCAATAACGTTACTGGAACTGGGTAGGTGGTTCTCTGTTATTAATGTCCTCTGGTAGCATCTCCCACTTGGGTACAAAAGCCTGCCTCCCAGCTTGCACGGGCCTGTTGAGAAGTCTAAGAGGAAGGAAATGTGCTCTTCTGAGTGGATCCCCATCCCTCTTTCTGAGCGGGTACCCATTTGCCACATCCATCACACCCCTGAGCAGCAGGAAGGGGTGCCCGAGGCATTCTGAGGTTTTTCTCAGAAGCACCCACTTCCCGTGCCAGGTGTCTCTGGTGGTTGTCTTCATAGTAAATCCTCCTTCCTAAAGGGGATGGAGGTGGGTGGGAGCCCCTAGAGAAACGTTAAGTATTTCTCATCTCTGGCAGCTGAGTTATCTACCGAACTGTAACCCCCTGGCTGCTCGCAATGTTTACTTCCCCTGGTGACTTAGCTATTTTCAGTGATGAACACCAGAGCTCCGAGGCCAGGCTTTCTCTGATTTTGGCTTCCCCCGGGTTCGGGGCGAAGGGAGGCACAGGCAGCAGATGCTTCTCTGGTGGCCGCCTCGGTGCCAGCGCACCGCCTGTGCTGCTGTTCGTGTCCTGCGTCTCTTCTCCTGTCTGCCCTTCCCCACACCTCGGGTCGCTGACTCTCTGCCACCTGACCATCTGCCGTGCTCTGCCCCCCGCGGCCACCACACATTGCTGCCTTGCTGACACTCGCAGTGCCTTTGGGTGCCCATCTGGCTCAGGCCCTGGGAGGTATGGACCTTGCCTCCTCCTGCCCCTCTGGGTCCTGATCCCTGGATGTCCTGTGCAGGCTCTGCTCACGGCTGCCTGGACTCGGGCCCGGACCCGGACCCGGTGGAGCACCAATCATGAGACCTAAATGGCCACAAGGCCGCCAGCTATTGTAATTAGCGTAGCCAACCCCAAGCCAGCACTACTAGGTGGGTGAAATTTTTTCCTAATCTTAGCTCCTTATTATACCAACATATTTACTTATGTGGGTTTTCTGACTCTAGATGGAGAGTTTCTTGAAAGCCGTCTTGTATCCAGAGTGCCTAAAATATAGAAGTTATTGGTAAATACTGGTGGAACTGAGGCCGGGGAAGGGAAAAGTGCACAGAGAATGACGTCTGGATGTCAGCCTACCTGGAAGAAAGGAGGAAGAGGGGGCCGTTGGCAGCTGTCAGGCCATCCCTTCCGTCGGAGTTGGGGGTGGGCTGGGGGTGGTCCCTGGGGCACAGAAGGAAGCTGTTCTTCCTTGGCTTTGCCGCAAAGATCCCTGGGTCTCGCTGGATGCTCCACCGTCCCCCATCCCCATTCTCACCCAACGCCTCCACTGTGTCTGTAGCTCCATTGGTGAGTGAGTCTTTTGTCATGACAAGCAATGTAGGCGGGACTAGGAGGGGAGTAAATTTGGGAGGAAGTGGAAAAGAAAACACCCTGATATTAGGAGCAAGAGGTGATGGCTGTGTCATTTTTCTTCCTTTTCCTTTTTTAAAATTATAAAAGTTATACATGTTTATGGGGGAAAAGTCAACAGTTATAAAATCTTTCTGCCCTAGCTGGTGTGGCTCAGTTGGTTGGAGTGTCATCTGTCGCAGGTTCGATTCCCTGTCAGGACACATGCCTGGGTCGCCGGTCTGGTCCCTGGTGGCCGGGGCACCTAGGGGAAGCAATGTTTCTTTCTCATATCGATGTTTCTCTCTCTCCCTCCCTCCCTCTCTAAAAGTAATGAAAAAAAAATGTCCTTGGGTGAGGATAAAAAAAGAAAGAAAAAGCCTTTTGCCTTCCTCCAATCCTATACCCTAACATCAGCCACTTTTAACAATACTTGGAGAAGCCTCTGGAAAAGTTCTGTTATACAAATCTCTCTACCTCCCAACCCTCCATGTCTGTCTCTATATAATAAAGAGAGAGAGAGAGAATGAATTCGATTGCACCAGGTGATAGAAAAGGAAAACGGTGGCCCGAAGACTTAAAATGGGGGCTGGACTTGGAGGCTGACCTGAAGAGGCTGTTGATACACTGCGCCAGGGCTCCTGGAGGGAACAAGTGAGGACTGCAAGGACATAAGTGGAGGGCAAAGATGTTTCCAAATAATGAAATATTTGCATCACAATTTTTTTTTTGGTTTTTTTTTTTGCCATTTCAGAGGTGAAAAATGCAACAGCTAGTTGGCTTCCGTTTCCTTTGCTGAAAAATGGGATCATAATGTATATTTCTCACAGGTTTGTCATGAGGATTAAATGGAGGCTATATGTTTACAGTGTTTAGTATTGTACCTAGTGCCACATATTAAGCTTTATCAGTGTATTATTATTATCGCCAGTTGCTGTTGTTATGATGGTGGCTATTCTTGCTGTTGTTAGAGTGTGTAGCGCAGTGTCCAGCACAAAACTGACCCTCTGACCATTTGCAGCCAGCATATGGAAAGAACCGTGCATGATCGTGTTTCTTATCATTTCAGAAAATTCTTTTTTTTTTTTTACTCAGCCACTTCCTTTGCACCCCCCACCTCCCGCCCCTCTTTCTTTTTCTTGGTTGCTGTTTGCTTTATGTTGTATGACCTTGAAGAAAACTTTCTGGTACCTGGTGGACATAAATTCTTGGAGGTGTGCAGGGAGGTTTTAAGTAGCAAAGGTATCTGCCCATTGTTTTGCTTCTCCTCTTTCCTGCCTGGTCCCAAGCTGTTGGAAATGATTAGGTGGGAACATCTGCGTCTTTGCTACTTTTTACACATCCTACCTGAGGAGATCAATTAGAATTGCTTACTTAAGAAAAATACCTAAAAATCATCCGGGGCACTCCTGTTCACTGTGTGCGTTTTAACATCAATTGGCCCTGCAGCTGCTCTAGGGACATCCTGGCCTAGTGAGCTTGTCCTCCTTGGATACCAGGTGTGTTTCTACTTGTATTTAGATTGGCTGGCTGGAAACTCTTAGCTTTAATATCCTGCATCCCAAATGCTTTTAGTTGTCAGTAAAACCAAACCTGCCTACGTACTCTTCTATTCTTTGTGTATAAATAGGTTCAGCTGCCTAACAATTAAACATACTATATTTTGCACTGGCACATTCCTTAAGGAGATGTTTAGACTGCAAATGGCTTTTCCTCTGTGACATTCTCTGGAAACCATCTTCCTAACTCCCCCCGCCCCCCACCCCATGTGGGTGTAATCTTGAAGGACTGGCAGAGACTTTCGGTCTGTAAAACCCCAAGACGCAATTTCCAACATGCACAGTATCAAATTTCTAGCTGATCCTTACGGCGACAGGCCCAGGACCAGCTTATACCTGTCAGAGAAGGTCTGTCTGCACAGCGTGCTTTACATCATACATGGCCACACAGGCTTCTGGCAGTGTGAAACACCCGTGACAAAAACAATAAGACAACCAGAGAGAAGGAAGATCAGTGGGGTCCAAGAAGGAGATGAAGGCAAAATTAAGTATTTGATAAGGTTGATGGAAGGAGCAGACATTGCACACCCCAAGGCCCGTGAGAGATCGACTTGGCAACTCAGAGAGGACGTTGGGAATAACGCCCTTAGGTTAACCTGTCAGAATTTCCATTCTGGGCAGAACTGGGACTTGAATAATAATACCAAGTATTATATAACACTTCAGCTATTGAATTTCATTTATTTCTCCATATAATGCAATAAGGTAGGTGGATTAGATATCACTCTTTTACACACCGAGAAAACAAAGTGGAGAGAACGAACGGACTTGGACACTCAAGCTAGTCTCTGCACCCTGACCTCATTCTGCATTCTGGTCTCCAGCGTTGCTTCGCCTGGCCCCAGAGTTAGGAGAGGGAGCTCTGACATTAGAGCTCTCAAGATACCCATTTCTAACCTAGACCTTGGGGCTTCCTGGGTGTGATGCCGGGCCCCTCTCTTTAAGCTCGCAGCCTGTTTTCTCCTGATAGATTTCAGGGGTGGGTCTGGATGATCTCTGGAGCACAGCCCAGGTGCTCATTGACACTACTGCAGTAGGGCGTGCACAAGGGAACTGCCTTAGATGGTAGACAAAAGGCAGCGCCGAAGGGTGGTATATTTGATTTACAGGGCCAAAGGCCATATGACTCCATAGTTTGTAAGTTGTGAGTGTGCACGTATTCAAGCGGCAATTTGGTTAGTTTCCGTATTCCATTATCCCGGGTCTGTCCCTTTTGCGCAGGCTGGGGCAGATTTCAAGGCAGAGCAATCCGGTCGGACCAGTGGGGGGCTCCACAGAGCGCAGTCTCTGAATCCCCCAAGGGCCGCCCCGCTGCCCAAAGGCTCCTTGAGGGGTCACTGTGGGCACTTAAGAACTGTCGAAAACGTGTCGCCCGCGTCCACGCCCTTCCTCCCGGAGCCCGAGTCGAGAGGCCGCGCTGGTCGCGCCTCGGCCCCCTGCCCCCGCCCCTTCGTGACCGGGCTCCACTGCCCTCGCCTGTCCCTCCCGCAAATACTGATAGGTCTGCAGGCGGGGGCGCGGATGATGCGATTTCCTAGAAGTCTGAAGGGGCTGCCCAAGATTTCAAGTTAGGCTCCCCTAAGGACCCTTGAGGTTCGTGCTCACACACCCCTAGCAGGTCGTAGAAGGGCCTGGGCGCCGGCAGGGAGGGCGCCCACTCACCATCCTGGTCCACCCTGGAGCCCAGTTCCACCCCTGTGGTGCCAACTCCGGCCGCCCCGGAGGGCACCTGGGGTGCGCGGCTGGCAGCTGGGTGGGGTGGTGGCAGGGGCAGGTAACGGCAGGCCCGGAGAGGAGGGGGCTGGGCCGGGGCGCAGTCGCCAGGGCTGCTCCGGCACCCCCGGGGCGCCCGCCTGACCTCCACCGGCGTATCCCGGAGTGGGGACGGTGAATCAGACCTTGGGCACAGCGAGTCGGGCGTGGAGGGGGGCAAGTCAGGAAATGACATCAGAGGCCTGTGCTCGGGGAGGGGTGGTCCGCGGCGGGCCGGGGCGGCGGGGGCGGGGGGACCTCGGCGGAGCCTCCGGCCCCGGGGCAGGACCTGGGCCCCTTCCTGGGGGAGTTTCCTGCCTGGTCCGCCCTCCCTGTCTCTCCCCGCCCCCTCTCGGGGCCGCTCCTTGTATGGTCTCGGTGCCGCGCTCTCCCCGCCCCCTCCCTCCTCCCACGGCCCCGCGTCCCTCCCCCGCCGGGCTAAAGGCGGCGCTGGACCCAGACGCGGAGTCCGCGGACCCGGCGCGCAGGCGGCCACCCGAGACGCGGCGCGCACGCTCCGGCCCGCGGTGAGGCGCGGGGAGCCGCCCACGGGAGGGGACGCGGGGACGCCCAGGGGAGTTGGGCCCGCCAGGGGGTCCTCCGCCCGGTTCGGCGCCGCGTAACCCGGCCACCCACCCCCAGCAGCCCGGCCTGGCCATGGCGGCCCCCCGCCCGTCTCCCGCGATCTCCGTCTCGGTCTCGGCTCCGGCATTTTACGCCCCGCAGAAGAAGTTCGGCCCAGTGGTGGCCCCAAAGCCCAAAGTGAATCCCTTTCGGCCCGGGGACAGCGAGCCTCTCCCGGCCGCCGGGGCCCAGCGCGCACAGATGGGCCGGGTGGGCGAGATCCCCCCGCCGCCCCCTGAAGGTATGCGGTGGGGCCGGGGACTGGACTGTGGCGGGCGCGGGGCTGGGGGTAGAGGCTTCGGGGTTGGGGGTGCCTGGAAAGGTTGCAGCGGAGGGGGCTGGGCGCAGCCACCCTGTCCCGAGCAGATGTTCTTACCTCATCTTGGAGCTCGTGGCTGGGAGCCAGGGCTCCTGGGACCGGTCCAAGTCCCCCGCCTGGGGGTGGGAGGTGGGAATGTGGGGCACGAATCTTCCCTCCGGGTCCGTTTCCCGAAGTGTAACGGGAGCTGCACCACTCCTGCGCCAAGCCCCCGGCCTCTCTGACCCAGTGCTCCCAGAGTGTCATGTGCCCCCGTTTCCTTCCCATATGCCCCGGGACCCTTGAGAGAGTTTTTGGGTGAGGGGTTACAGCTGTAGGAGGAGGGGAACTTAGGGAAGGGGTCGACGGGCCCCTGCTGACTTTTCTCTTTCTCCTTCCTACCCCAGACCTTCCCTTACCGCCGCCTCCCCTTCCCGGGGATGTTGAGGATGCGGAGGGCACCCTGGGAGGTGCTTTCCCACCCCCCCCTCCCCCGATCGAGGAATCATTTCCCCCTGCACCTCTGGAGGAGGAGATCTTCCCTTCCCCACCGCCTCCCCTGGAGGAGGGAGGGCCTGAGGCCCACGTCCCGCTCCCACCGCAGGTACGGGGCCTGGGAAGGGCAGCTACACAGAAACACCCCCAAGGCAAGGAGAGAACGGTCCTTCCCTCTGACCTCCCCTGTACCTCTGTCCTGACTGGGGTGGGGGTGGGCGGCGGCGTCAGTGCGAATGGAGGACTGGGATGGATGCTCTGACCCTTGACCCTGTAGCCCAGGGAGAAGGTGAGCAGCATTGACCTGGAGATAGACTCTTTGTCCTCACTGCTGGATGACATGACCAGGAATGATCCTTTCAAAGCCCGGGTAAGGAACGGGAGAGGAGGAAAGGAGTGGGAATAGAACTGGGGAGGGCAGCACCGCCCGGAACCACACTTCTCTATCTCTCCTTCTCCCCTTGCAGGTGTCATCTGGATATGTACCCCCACCAGTCGCCACCCCATTCATTCCCAAAACCAGTACTAAGCCTGCAGCTGGGGGCACCGCACCACTGCCTCCTTGGAAGACTCCTTCCAGCTCCCAGCCTGTGCCCCAGGCTCAGGCTCAGGCTCAGGCTCAGCCTCCCAGCCACGTGCAGCCCCCACCCCAACCCCAGGCCAAGCCTCAGGTCCAGCTCCATGTCCAGCCCCAGCCCCAGCCTGTGCCTTTGGCTAACACTCAGCCTCGAGGTCCCCCAGCCCCATCTCCAGCCCCTAAGTTTTCTCCAGTGACTCCCAAGTTCACTCCCGTGGCTTCCAAGTTCAGCCCTGGAGCCCCAGGTGGACCCGGGTCACAGCCCAATCAAAAGCTGGGGCCGCCTCAAGCCCCGTCTTCCACTGGCACAGGCCCCCCTCAGCCCCCCAGCTTCACCTATGCTCAGCAGAGAGAGAGACCTCGAGTGCAGGAGAAGGAGCCCCCGGTGCCCCCGCCAGCTCAAAACCAAAGCCAGGTGAGGGAGGGTGGGAGGGCTGGGCTGGGGGCGGGGGCAAGGGGATAAGTCAGGAGCCAGACAAGGAAGGCAAAATGAGTGAATGGGCTTGGTGGGTTGGGTGCTCTAGCCTCTAGGGCTGGACTGGTGGGACATGGGACATGAGACCTGGTAAGAGACAGCTCTTCTGTAAGGGGGCCTGGCCGGGGCTGGGGCTGAGTGGGGAGCAGCACAGGCTGTGAATTGGGCGGAGAGTTTGGTGGACCATCCCTTTCACCTGTCCCAGAATGTTAAAGGGGAGGATGAGCGCATCACCGGTCCAGCCACGGTGCCCCCGCCTTCTTGGATTCTTGAGTTAATCTCCGTTTCTCTGAGCTCCCTGTCGGCCGGAGGGCCCATCTGGTGATAAGAGTTGCGGCGCTGGCTGAGCCAGGGCTGCTGGGCGCCAGGCACTGTGCTCTGTGCTCAGGGCGGAAGAGAGCTCTCAAAGTGGCTAAGCCTGAGGGAGTCAGCTGGACCCGGGATAGAATTCCCGGCTCCCCATCTCACAAGATCCTAGGCAAGTGAGGTGAACTTGGAGCTTCACTTTCCCATCTTGGAAATAACACCATCCATCCCATTCAACGGGTGTGAAGCTTAAGTGAGCTAATGCGTAGAAAGGGCTGGCGTCTGGATCTCACATGGGAGTGCCCCAAATTGAAAAGTTCTCATTTCTGCCTTCTAGTTCAGGAGCCGAGAGCTTCTGAGTTGAAGGGACCATACTGGTCATGTGGTCCAACCAGCCACCCAGTAAACGGGCAGCAGGCATGTCGGTGTCTGCGTGTGTGCAGCCACGGACAGGGCAGGAAGAGATGCCAAGCATCCCTGGGTTGGGCAGAATCCCGTGTTACGGGAGCTCTGAGCAGGGAGTCAGCATGAGGCTGGCACATTTGGAAAGACGTGGTGGCACTGGTGTGCTTTGAAGGACGGCCGGACTTCAGAATCCAGAGGGGAAAGCGAAGGGCCCAGGGCTGGGAATAGCATGAGCGAAAGTCAAGGGCACAGTCTCCAGAGTGTTTGGAGACTGGAAAGTAGAAGTTTCCTCTGGGAAGCTACAGAGCTGTAGAGAGGTAGGTGGGCGCTCCTGGGAGCCCGTGAGTCCTGGCAAGTCCTTCCTAGCTTCCCAGTAGGTGTGTGGCCAGGTCAGAGGCCTGGTGATGCCTGCCTTTGGAAGCTTTTGGAAGTGTTTCCATCAGAGGTGTGGACTAGAGGTAGGAGGTCAGTGACTTTTGTTGGGATTCGCTCCTGGGCCTAGATAAGAGATGTTGCAAGGGAAATGCATCCAGGATGTCGTAACTGATAAGCAGTTGGAAGAGGAGGGGGAGGGTAAAAAAAAGCCTGGGTGTGTTGTGGAATGACTGCTGGTATTTTGACAAAATAGAGAAGTTCAGAAGGGGAAATGCTTTGGACCGGAAGAGGGCGGGGGTGGGGGCGGTGGTCCAGCTGTCAGCTTGTTGAGTAACAGGTCCTAGGAGGACTCTCCTTCAGCTGGAACTGTCATTCAGTTAGAAATGGAGGCCCGGGTTTGGGGAGAGGCCTGGGACTTGGGGTTGTCATTGGTGGCAGTGGTACTGAAGTGGCCCGGGGTGCTTACACAGACAGAGCTGAGCGACTGGAGAACCTCGAGCGGAGCTCCTATTGGTCATGTGGGAGGGGAGCAGTGGCAGAAAGTGTAGGGGCATGAGTCATTAGGGTGGGATCTCGGGGACAGAATGCGATGGCAAGGGTTTGAGGAGGATGAGGACCACAGTAAAGTCACTGACGTCACCGATGGTGTCCGGGTGATCCCTCTGTGGGGACTGAAGGGAGTTGAGGGCTGCATTGGCAGTTAAAAATGGAGGTTCCCGAGGAGCCAGCCCTCGGAGGCCGGCAGAGAGACCAACCAGGGAAGGGCCTGTGTGTGTGTGGTTTTCTCAAGTTAGGGGAGGGTGGCCCAGGTGTGTGTGTGAACCAGGAGGAAGATGCTGATGGAGGAGGGGTTAGCGTTGCCTGACAGAAGGGGCTGCCACTGGGATGGCATCTGGAGGAGAGGTGGTGTTGCCCCCAACCCTCGGGTTCCCAGAGAGCAAGGACATTGTCACCGCGGCGTGTTCTGTGGAGAGGAGGGACACTGAAGGAGCTGAAGCTGGCTGGCTTCCATCCTCTCAGTCATGTAGGAGGTGAGGTCATCGGCGGGAGCGAGGGAGCGAGGGGCTTGAGGAGATGGAAAAGGTTCGGAACAGCTGCGGCGGGGAAGGCCGCTGGGAACCTACAGGAGCCAGAGGCCCGGCAGCAGAGCTGGGGCTGGAGGGCGCCCAGGGCCCTTCGGCGTTCTGCGCACTCACTCTGCAGCCTTTAGTGATCTGTCTCCTGATTTTCTGAGCCCAGAGGCAGAAACAGGAAGTGGGTTGTGTGGCCGGGGCTGAGGTTCGTCAGATGAGCCATCGTGGCCAAGGGTGGCGACGGTAGCCGAGAGAGCCTTGTACAGACAGGTGGTCAAGGGCCCAGGCCCGGGGGGTGGCCCAGGCTGGGAGGCAGGAAAGCTAAGCCCTTCCGAGTAGGTTCCTTCAGTGGGTATGCAGGGGGAAGGGTGAGGGGTATGGTAGGAGGGCACGTCCAAGGTCTTGGAGGTAGAGACTCCTGACTCCCAGGTCCTGGGTGTCCCATGGCGGAAGGTGCCTGAGATGGAGGGACGTTTGGAGCTATTGGTGTTGAGGAGCTAGAGGACCGAGTGCCATGGGCATTGAAGCCAGGGTACTGGCACCAGAGAGGGAAGGCTGGTTGCTGAGTGCGCTCAGAGCGGGGGCGCTTCGGGGCCTGCTTTTCTGGGCAGACGCAGCCCTGTCTGAACACAGACGGGGGGAGGAGGTGGTGGGGCCGGCGCTGAGGGGAAGGTGGCTGTGGGAGGAGGGAGTGGGGCGCCTGAGGCTCCAGGTGTTGTGGGAATGAAGGCAGGGGCAGGCAGGATGTTCAGCGGCCACAGTCTTGGGCGGGCTTCTCCGCTGACAGAGGAGACCAGCCATTGGAGTGTCCCATGGCCATGCTGGTGCCTCCTGCTGCTGCTTCTCAGGGTCCCTGCAGCACCCCTTAACCTCACCCTATCCCTCCCCCCAGCTCTGTCCGGATCCCCTCAGTAGGTGGGCGCTGGCCTAGTCCAGGCCCTTCTCTGAGGCCTCCAGGGGAGGACGTGAGGTCAAGCAGACCAGGAACCGTCTCTTGGGGTGGCAGCGGGTGGGGGGGACCCCGGACCTCTGTGCGGGGGGGCTGGGCTGCTGCAGACAGCCCTGGGGGGTTAACCTGTGATTCCCGCCTGTGTTGTGTCCTCACGCTGACAGGGCTGCTCAGCAGCTGGCGGGACGGGTAGGTGTGAGCGCGCCTGGGGGCGCAGGCCCTCGCCCGACCCCTTCCCTGGGGGGCCATGTCCAAGCATGCTCTGTGGAGTTGATGCGTGGCCTGGTGTGTTCAGTGCTTCCGTGACCTGAGCTGCTGTGTGTGTGCGTGGCCCCCGTCCGCTCAGTCCTCTGGCCTGTCTGTGGCTGCCTAGGGAGGGTTTGGGCAAAGCGGGTGGAAGGGTCATCCCCTTCCCCTTGCTTGCGTGGTCCTGGGGTCTGGGACGGAGTGAGGAGGCTTCGGTGTCAACCCTGAGCATCTGGGAAATGGGAGGGGAGTTAGCCCTTCTTGGAAGAAGCTGGTTGGGGAATGTTCTGGGAGGGCATGACTCTTGAGAAGAGTGTAAAGAGGGTTTTGGGGTTTCAGGTGCGCTCTCCTGGGGCCCCAGGACCTCTGACTCTGAAGGAGGTGGAGGAGCTAGAACAGCTGACCCAGCAGCTCATGCAGGACATGGAGCATCCTCAGAGGCAGAACGTGGCAGTCAGTGGTGAGCCCCCTCTCCCCCCTCATTGGGACATCTGTGTCCCCCTCAGTGACTCCTGGGCAGAGCTGTAGCTCCGCTCCGTGTCAGAGCCAGCTGACCCTTTGCAAGCCTCCTCCTATTCATTCTGTCTTCTCCGGCCTTTGCAGAGTCCTGTGGCCGGTGTCACCAGCCCCTGGCACGCGCTCAGCCCGCAGTTCGCGCCCTGGGACAGCTGTTCCACATCACCTGCTTTACCTGCCACCAGTGTGAGCAGCAGCTACAAGGACAGCAGTTCTACAGCCTGGAGGGGGCGCCATACTGCGAGCACTGCTACACTGTGAGTCAGGCAGGGTTGGAGGCTGAGGGCCACCCCCAGGTTCAGCCAGGGGGGTGGGGCGGATATGGGGCCGACCTGCCTCGGCAGCTGGCTTTTGGATGCTGCTTCCCGGCCAACCTTCTACTGCTACCTCCTCAGGACACCCTGGAGAAGTGCAACACCTGTGGGCAGCCCATCACGGACCGCATGCTGAGGGCCACGGGGAAGGCCTACCACCCGCAGTGCTTCACCTGTGTGGTCTGCACCTGCCCCCTGGAGGGCACCTCCTTCATCGTGGACCAGGCCAACCGGCCCCACTGCGTCCCTGACTACCACAAGTGAGACCCCACCACTCTCCTCTGGGGCCAGCTGTGGCTTGTCTGGGAGCCAGGCTGCCCCTCTGACCCCAGTACAGCTGTACACCCCTGGTCTTGCTCTCCGGCCCCATGTCCTAGCTGTAGACGGCAAAGGCCAGTTCACCTGGACTTAGTTGCCCAGGCGCGTTAACCCTGGTGAGTTTTGCACCTGGCCAGCCACCTGGCCCTCGGCTCATGGAGGCTTCTGTGGGCCGTGGAGTAACTTAGTTTCACACACAGGCTAGGTTCCAAAAGTTCCTTTGGAGACCAGCACTTTGGAACTCTGGTTTAACCCTAGAAATGGTTTACAAAGTGGCTCCTTTCTCAGGCCAGCGGCGAAATCCCGTAAGGTAGCTAAAGGGCAGGACAGGGACCCCGCAGAACCCGGCTCCCACCTGTGTTTGAGGTGCGCGTTTTCAGGAGTCCACCGTGGGTGCCCGGGACCTCACGTCCCTCTTGCACCCCCAGCTGTCAGGCAGAGGCACCTGCGTGGTGGGGGGTGGGCTAGGGTCAGGGGTCCAGGAATGGGACCAGAGGGGCACCTCTGGGTGGGCTTTCTACAGGATGGATGTGAGGGGGTAAGGACCTGGTGGTAGCCGTACAGGGCTGAGGGGGGCTTTGGGAAGGTGAGGCCAGGCAGGGAGTTCCCCCCGATAAGGGCAGTGATGGCGGCAGGTCCTAGGCCTTTCTGTTGGGCTTCCCTCACCTCAAGGTGAGGGGCAAGATGGTCAAAGAAGTCTGCCTGCTGCTTTGCCACTGCTGTCTGCTCTTCGTGAGGTCTGGGGAAAACCCGAGTGCCCCTCCCCCGTCCTGACTCGGGCCTTCCTGCCGCCCCCCCCAGGCAGTACGCGCCCAGGTGCTCTGTCTGTGCAGAGCCCATCATGCCTGAGCCTGGCCGCGAGGAAACTGTGCGAGTGGTCGCTCTAGACAAGAACTTCCACATGAAGTGCTACAAGTGTGAGGTCAGTGTCCCTGTGGCCCCTGAGGGCTGGACGGTGTGGGGACAGCTGCTCGCCGGCCAGGTGGTGGACAGGGCCACCCAGCAGTTTTGAGGGTGGTCAGTGGCAGTGCCCAGGCCCACCCAGCCTGGACGCTTTGGTCACTGCAGGACGGGGGGGGGGGTGGAGTTTCTGTGGGGTCACTGAGTTGCAGGTCAACCAAGATAGGAGACTGAGCAATGGTGGGTGCCGTGCTTTGTCGCAGCGGGGTTGGGGTCTCAGTGAGGTTCAGAGGAAAGGAGTCAGAATGGAGTTGAGACGGGTGGGAGAGGCCCCACGCCCTTTACTGGGGCTGGCGCAGCTCTGCCCGCTGCCCATCCTGGTGCTGGAGGCCTAGGGATAAAAGTGAAAGTGGGGGTGAGTTGGGGTGGGCGTAGCTGGGTTCAGGGCACAGACGATGAGGACACCACGAAGCGCTTGGTCTTCCTCACGTAAACGAGGGGATGTGTGGGGTGCACAGGGGCCTTTCCCACCAGTGCGTTCTCCCTCCCAGGACTGTGGGAAGGCGCTCTCCATTGAGGCTGATGACAATGGCTGCTTCCCCCTGGACGGCCACGTGCTCTGCCGGAAGTGCCACACTGCCAGAGCCCAGACCTGAATGAGGACTGGCTGGCCCCTTCTCCACGGGAGGGCCATTCTCCATCAGCAGACCACGCACAGAGACCGCCCTACCCTACCACCGGCCCTGCTCTCTTCGTTACTTTTGATGTCTCGCCCCTCCTTCCATTCCAAACCCCACCCAGTATCCCAAGGGCCCTGATCCAGGGGCCTGAGCAAGACTGAGGCTGCAGAGTCCCAGTCCTGGGTTTCCAGTCCTTCCCCCATCCTGCAGGGACCTCCCACCACCCTCCAGGTACCCCACCTGAGGGTCGCCAGGTTGAGCGCTGCTGCTTTCACTGCTGCACCGATGCCCTCAGCTGGCCCCCGGGCAGCCTCTGCTCTGCTCGCCGGGGGGGCCAGGAGCCCCCACCCTGAGCCCCGGGGAGGCTGGGCTGGGCTCACTGGCCTGGACATTCCCACCTGCCCCCATGCTGCCAGGTTGTGGCTAGAGCTACAAATAAAAACCCTTTTCCAGAATTCTCAGCAGTTGACTCTTATGTGCTACAGATGGAAGACATGGCAGGATAAAAAAAAAACAACAAGGGTCAAGGTGAAAACTCATCTCCTGTTTATTTATAAAAATATATATATGTGTATGTATAGATATATATTAAACCCTCCCTCCCTCAGCTCCCTCTAGCACTACTGTTTTACGTCTACCCCAGCCTCTCTTTTGAAAACAGAGAGGCTCCCAGGCTCCAGAGGCCAACTCCTCAGGGGAGGGCGGGCGGGGGCAGCGCCAAGGCCCTGCTGGCTGAGGGAAGAGGCATGAGTGACCCTGGCCCCGTCCTTGCTTCCTGAGGACAGAGGTGGGGGCTCAGTCCTTGAATCCCTGAATACTGCAAAGAATGCGCTTCTGGTGTCCAGGCAGCGTGATCCCCATCTGCACCAGGTCCCTGTGGTCAAGGAGAGGGTTCGTGAGCATGTGGGCTCAAACCCCAGCAGCCCTCCCCTGCCCGGCCTCCAGGGTCCTCACTCGGCCGTCAGATCCAGCACGCACTCCATGGTGTCCAGCCCCGCTGAGCGGAAGTGCAGAATGTAGCGTTTCATGCGGATGGACTCCAGCCACTCAGAGACGCTTCGATAGGGGATCCCGTCTGAGCCACTCAGGCTGGGCAGGCGCAGGGTTACCCTATGGGACACAGGCTACCTCAGTCAGGCGGGCGGGCAGGGGCTGACCTCGGCTTTCCGGAAACCCCCTGGGCTCAGCCTGTGAGCCTCTGGGGCCAGCATTCTAGTTGGTGTCTGGGCACAGAGATTATCGAGACTTTGTGGATTAGTCAGGCCATTGTCTGTGAACCCATTTCCTGGCCTGCTTCCTGGTGCGCTCACAGCAGTGGGCAGCAGATGGACAGCCCGCAGGGGAGGTGGCAGCCCTACAAGTTCCCCACACAGGGTTCCTACCAGCCCATCTCCACTGGCACGGCCAGTTCTGGGCACTAGGTGGGGGGCTGGTTAAGACACAAATGTATCAACTATCCCAGCTGAGGCGAAGCAGAGGCCTAGAACGTGGGTGTGGTCCTGCCTCTTTCCAGGGTGGCCCCTGAGTTCTGGGCGCAGCCCCTGATCACCACCTCCAACCTTGGCTGTTATTCTTGCACTCGGACACCCACAATACAATGAGTGTTCCTGTGCTAACGCCAGCCAGAGCCAAAAACCATTAGCAAAGTAAATCTACTGGGGGAAAAATATCCAACATTCCAGAAAGATTAGCACATGCAGTCCCCAGTGTGCGAGGGAGTTGTGCTCCAAAAGATAGTTTCAGGAGTTGGAGCACATTTTCTCCCAGAAACAAGGTTATATATGGTGGTTTGATACAGGGGCCAGGACACCAGGGCTGGTTTACCCGATAAAGCATTTGACGTCCAGCCTTGCCGGTCTCCTCCGCCTCCCCCAACCCCTCCTGCCGGTTCCTTCTCCACATCCTGCCAATATTTTTGGTAAAATGCAATTCCGACCATGTCCCTCCCATGGGCAGTTTTTAAAAACAGGTCAATAGTTCTCTGTGCTCAGGATAAAGTTCAAACTTCTCCGCAGAGCTGGTCCTCCTGGTAGTGACTCTGCTACCTCTCCAGCTTCATCTCTGGCCACTGTCCCAGGACTGGGCACCGCCTACTGCCGTCACCCTGCACTGTTTGCAATCAGCCTGCCCCCAGCTCCCCAAACCCATGCTGGGCATGTGATCTGGGGGCCTCCCCAGACCTTGCATGGCTGGCCCCTCACAGTCATGACCCTCATCCCACTGTGCCTGTCACTTGCCAGTCTCTGTCGTCCCCACCCTATCTGAGTGACCAAGCAAGCTCCCTGGAGCAGGTATCAGTTTGTAAGCCCTGCTTATATCTGCTTCACATCTCACTGTTTGCTTGCTATCTTCCATCAAACTACAGCTATCAAGGGTGGGGAACGCTCTTCTCCGCCGAAGGGAATGCTCCCCGAGGGTGCAGACCGTGGCATGCCCTCTGTCCGGAGCTGTGCAGGCCCGACACTTGGTGGCTGTGGCCGGAAGCCCACTTCCATTCTCCCAGAGCTGCCCTCCAAATCCTGGTGCCCTCCCCGGTGTGGTTACTTGGGATCGAAGTTGGCCATGGTCCGCAGGGCGTGGGGCGTGTCCAGCAGCTGCTCCAGCTGTGTCTTCAGCTGGTGGAAGGTGGGCCGACGGTTACATTCGTAGGCCCAGCAGCTCTTCATGAGTTCATAGAGAGCGGCAGGACAGTCCACAGGAGGAGGCAGCCTGTACCCGTCCTCAATGCTCTTCATTACCTACAGTGGGGGAAGGGCGTTGAGGCCCGAGGCAGGAAGCTCATCGGACAGGTCGTACAAGATCACTGCAAAGGAGCCTCTAACCGCGCCCCCGGGCCACCCCCACAACCCGACCAATAGTAAGGAGAACAGAGTGTGAAGTGAAGGGGACCAGAGGGGACAGAAGTGCAGAAAAACTATGGGTCAGGAAGAAGTAAGGATATGGGCAGGAAGAGCCACGGAAGGATGTGGGGAGAAGACTGGTGTGGGGAGTAGCTGGGCTCACCTCCTGATTGCTCATCTCCCCATAGGGCTTGTCCCCGAAGCTCAGCACCTCCCACATCACAATGCCAAAGCTCCACACGTCACTGGCCGTGGTGAAAATCCGATGGGCAATGGCTTCAGGGGCCGTCCAGCGGATGGGGATCTTACCTCCCTAATAAGGCACGTAGGAGAGAAGGCTGATGCTTTTCAGGGCCTGGAGGGGGCAGTGGAAAAGGTCCCCCTCCTGCGCGAAGCCGGTGTGTCCTGGGGCATGGGTCTGTGTGTGTCGTACACGTGTACCTGTGTGCATGGCACGACATTGTGCGCGCGCACGTGTACGCAGCGAGTACAGGGCTCTCACCTGGGTTTCGTAGGTCCCGTCAAAGTTGTCCAGGAGACGAGTGAGGCCAAAGTCAGACACCTTGCAGCACAGGCTCTGACTCACTAAGATGTTTCTGGCGGCCAGGTCCCGGTGGACATAACTGTGGTCACTGAGGTAGGTCATCCCAGATGCAATGCCCAGCAGCATGGCCACCAGCTGCCCAGGGACCAGCTGGTCCTCCCGCTCCTGCAGCAGAGCGAGTGGGGGCTTAGGGGATGGGCAGGGTCGCCTCCTCCCAGACCAGGAGCCGATCCCCAGGGCTCCCTGGCACACCCCCCTTCCCAGCTGCTCCCCTGCCCTCCTCACCCTCAGGAAGGCGTCCAGGGCCCCGTTCTCCATAAACTCCGTGATGATCATGATGGGCTTTCCTGAGACAAAGCACATCGCCATAGCAGCCTCTGCCCCCTCTCCACCCAAAACCACCAGAACCAGATTTCCTGCCCTTGGCAAAACATCTTCCCTCCCTTTCCGGTGGTCTCACACCCTCCTTCCTCCCCTCCTCCCGGACGGACGCTTGGAGTCTAATCCCCCTACTCTTTGTGACTACGCCTTCCAGGTGCAGGATGTGCGGGTGGTTAAACTGGGCCATGATCGTTGCCTCTCGAAGGAAGTTCCACCAGTGGCCATCCGGAGATGTGTCCTTCAAGGTCTTAATGGCCACAGTCTTGCCTTCCTGGCTGGGGATTCTCAGGGTCCCTCTGTACACTTCCCCAAACTCTCCTGGGTAGAAAGAAAAGAGGGTCACGGCCCGAGGCACTGCTAGACTCCCCATGGGGGGCGGATGACCTCCTCCAGCCCCTCAGTTCTCTTTTCTTCCCTGGGTCAGAAACCTGGCATGCCCTTTCTGTGACAAGGGTTGGGCTGTACTTCCAGGGGAAGGGGACAGGAGTCTGAGATGGGAGTGCATTTCTGCAACTTGTTCAGCGCTGTCTCCTGGGTTAGCGCTGTTCCTGGCTAACCATAGGTGCTCAGTGAACACAGGGTGCAGTGCACTGGTACTGGGCTGCATCCACGAAGGGCAGACGCCTTCACAGGGCCAGCAGCACTAGTGACCGGGGAGGCTGACTGACCATTGCTGCTCTCTTCTGCGAGTTCCTCTGGTCACAGCTTGGCCAGCCCGGCTGCACAATCAGCAAGGACACTGCCAAGCTTTGTTCTCTGCTCAGATCCATTTTCCCTGGTGACCCAAGGGATCAGGGCAGCCCAAGGACACTGGGCCCTGGTGGGGTGGAATGCGTGGTGAAGGAGGCTCTGCACCTCCCCCACGTTTGGGAAACCATCTGAGAAGAGCCCGAGCCTGGGCACGGCGAACCCCCAGCCCTGCACCCAATTGATAAGGAAACTGTGTCTAATGCTCTTTATCGGAAACTCCATAATCATAGCAGCAGATTAAGCGTGAGGCGGGGGCTGTTCCAGGACACTCAATAAGGGGGTGACAACAGGACCACAGCAGTTCAAGGATATAGGCTGCAGCAGAGGGAACTCATCTGAGAGTTCATGGGATAGAGGAGAGGCCAGCTGGGCTCTGCAGGGAAGGGCTGGAAGGAAGCGGCTCTGTGCTGCCACCCAGAGGGACCAGCAGAGCTCACCTTCGCCTATAACCGTGTCCACGGTCAGCCAGGCTGGATCGAGCTCCTGGGTGAAGTTCAGGGCTCCCTGGGCAGGATCTTCATAGGCCTGGAGGTCCACGTACGGCTTTAGCCACAGCTTGTCCTCTGTGGGGAGAGCAGGGAAGGCTGGGCCACAGGAGTGCCAACTTCAGGGCTCAAGAGTCACGGGGGGAGGGGCCGGCCGCAGGCCGTGACCCTCTCATTCTTCTGTTCCCTGAGGAGTCGTGTTTTGGCTGAAGTGGGAGAAAGCCTCTCTCCTCAGCAATTAAGCCTCCGCAGCCAACTTTTCTTCCTCCTGTTGGCATGCAAACCTCCTGTGTCCTCTCCCCCCGCAACGTCCAGAGCGGTGGGACAGAAACCAGCCTCGAGAGTGTTCGTGGCCCCGAGTTACCCAGCCTTCCCGCGGCTCGCTGACCCAGGCTTCAGACGCCTTGCCCCGGCTGCTCACCCGCTTACCATGCTCCTCAGATCACTCACACCTCGTTCACATTCCCAGACGGACCTCACTCCTGCCCTGTTACTTGGAGAGACTGCTGACTCCCCTTTCTTGGGGTAGCTAATGAGGTGACCCGCAGGAGGCCCACATGCCTCCGCGGACTTCAGGGAGCCTGCCAAGCAATCCCCCTCCGGCCCAGCCTCAGCCCAGGGACCTGGCCAGGCAGGCTGATGGGGGAGGCGGCCCAGAGCCGGGGGTTTGGGAACAGCAGCACCAGCAGCTAACAGTAATTGCACAGAGCCCTCTGGGGCACCATCAGTACAAAGTTAATTAACCAAAGTTAATTAGGTAGCAAAACACGAAAATCCTAAAGACAATAGAGCCCACTTGTGCCCCCCAGGGTTGGCCCAGAAAATGTGGGTCCCTCGGTCCCACCCCCAGAGGCACCTCGCAACACATTTGCACGTGCACACACACGTGTGCACACGCTCCCAGCTCACCTCCGTCCACATTGGTGACACGATTGCGCTTCCTCTGCTGCCGTCGTCGCTGGCCCCTCCTGTGGGGGGTGGGGGGCGGGGGAGGGCAGGGGACAGCTTCTTCAGGGTCCCAGGACCACCTCAGGGGCCCTAGGGGCTCTGGCTAAGCTTTCTCCAGGGTGCAGGGTGAAGGTGTGGGCACAGTGGAGCTTTGGCACTGGAGGATGGGAGGGTCGTTGGGGCTGCTTTCAGGGGCTTCAGGCCAGACAAAGGGCCCCGGGATGGGGTCGGGGAGGGGCAGGCACAGCACCTGGCACGGAAGAGGAGGATCCCGAGCAGCAGCCCCAAGCCCAGCAGCAGCCCGAAGATGAGGGCCACGGTCTCGCCTCCACTCAGGCGCCTGGACACTGTGGCACACAAGGTGAGCAAGTTGGGGGCGCTCGGGGTCAAAGGGGTGGGTGCAGGCCCGAGGGGCAAGCCCAGGGGCAGTTTGCTCCATCGGCCCCAGGTGTGTCCCGCGACCGGGGAGACAGGTGCATGGGAGAGAGAGCGCACGTGGAAAGGGCCGCCCCCAGGGGCTGCCGGCTTGGCGGCGGCTGGGCACTTGCCGAGCGGTTAGGAGATTTGAGAGGACGCTGGCTGGCTGCGCCCAGTGTCGGAAGTTGTGCCTGAAGTGACTATGCGGAGGGGGCTTGGTGTGAGGCTGTGTGGGGCTGTCCCCACCGAAGCAGCGTGCGTGTGGACAGAGAGGAAGGGTCGCTGAGTGGAACGGGGCCTGAGAAGCCTCAGCGGAACAACAGGTGCCTGTGTGTTTGGAGCAGAGCAAATGATAAGCCACCCACCTGGTGGGCTAGTCCGAAACTCGTGGTCAGGGGAGAAGGGGCCGGGGCCCTGCGGGGTCAACATTCGGACTCTGACGGTGTACGTGGTGTCTGGCTGCAGTTCGGTCAGTAAGACCCTGGGTTCTGGCACCATCTGGTGCCATTCTTCATCCTGTGGGTGGGGACTCGTGTTGACCGGGCTGGGCGGAGCCAGACCTGGCAGAGGTGATGGGTGGTCTTGGGAGTACATCGAGGCAGGGGTGCGCGGGTTGGGCAAGTCATAGCAGGGCTCTGTGTTGGTTTTCGTCCCGAGAGCCATCTGGCACCCCAGGCTAAAATGTCGGGGTGAGCCAAGAACAGACGCGGAGGCTCTCTCTCAGCTGTGTCCTCACCTGGTGCAGCACGTGTAGCTCGTAAGTCAGGTTCCCCCTGGGGCTGCGGGGCTGGGTCCCTTCCCAGGTCAGCTCCAGCTGCCGCGGCTCCTTCTTCACCAGCCTCAGGGACAGGCCTGCCGGTGACTCTGTGAGTCCCGAGGGTTCCGATGGATTTGGAAGAAAAGAGGAAATAATGGAGTAGCTTTTCCATTGCTGCCCACCCAGCCGTTTAGTCCTGTGGCTTCCTCCAGGGCCGGCCCCCCTCGCCCCACCAGGCCCCTCACCTGTGGGCCCCAGGCTGATGCCGAGCGAGGCGCTGGCAGGCTTGGAGCTGACCAGCCCCGACACCCCATTTTGGGCTTCAACGTTAAAGGTGTACTTGGTGAAGGGTTCGAGGCCAACGACGTGCACGGCAAGCACGGCGAGCCCGCTGGCCCCCGGGGAGAAGCGCACGTTTTCCCCACAGGGCTGGCAGGGGCCTTCGCCTTGCACTGCGCCCTGACACCGAGAACACCCCACGCTGTACCTCACATCCTGGCGTCCCCCCATATCTGCTGGGGGTGCCCAACGCAGAGAGAGCTGAGTCCCCGAAGCAGAGAAGCTCAGGTTTCGAGGGACTGAGGGGGGACCTGTGGGGGAAGAGGGGCCGTGAGTAGGAGCCTGAGCTGCTGGTGCCCCGCCACCCCAATTCCTGAAGTCCTCCGAGGCCGCCAGGGAATCGGACTCCTACTGAGGAAAAGGCAGCTTCGCCCGGCCAGGTGGTGAGTGACCAATATCTGATAAGCCCTGGGCAATTCCAGTCCAAACGCGGGCTTAGCAAAGGCCCTGCCCCGGACTCACGTGTGCACGCGGCCTGAGGGCCCTCCCCCGGGGCTCGGTAATGGCCGCTCTCACAGGTACAGAGGGTGGCCCCCTCAGACTCGGCCGTGCTGTGTTGGGGGCACTTGAGACAGTGGGGTGGGTCCACGTCCGCCCGGTAGGAACCGCTTGGGCAGGCTGGAGAGAGGATGCACAGAGCTGCAGTTGTCTGGTGTTTTTATAGGTAAAAATCACACCCTTCTGCACCATCCCTGTACTGGAAACACCCCTGCGTGTGTCTCCCTGGGGCCCTTGGACACTCACTGAGTTTATAATCTCTGACATAGAGCCTCGGTTTCCCTCCCTTGCTTGGCACCCTGGACACTGTCCCCCTCCCCCGAGTGGCCCCTGCAGGTTGTCACCACCTCCTTGAGTGTCCTTACCAAGGCATCCCTCTCCGCCTTCCTCATAGCCAGGCTCACAGTGGCACCACCCCACAGGCACCAGCCATTCGCCATCGGAGCTGCAGTGCATGCGGGGGACTCCCGAGGGGCCAGGGCTGGCCTGGGCGTGGGGCAAGCAGGTCCCTGCCACTTCCACTAACCCTCCGGGTCTGGGGAGAGTGTCAGGGAATTGGGCCAAGCCGTGCACAGCCTCAGGGCAGCGCTGGTAGAACACGCGTACGGATACCAGGGCCACACAAGCCCCTGGGTTGTGGAAAGCGAGGTAGAGGCCGCGGCGGGTCAGGTGGCCCAAGGAGCAGCGCTCCACGTTCATTTTCACCTCGCCAGATGCGAGGTCTCGGACGGTGAAGCTCTGGTCTGCAGCCACCGTGGTGACCTGGGAAGTGGGGAACAACCACACAACAGAAACGATCGCTAGCTTAATACTTTACGATTACACAACCATGAATGAAGGGCCTTTACATGGGAGCGACTGAGCTAAGCATTTTATGTGCACTGTGCTACTGAGTCCGTGCAACAATCTTGAGAGGTGGCATGAACAGCCGCCCCCATCTAACAGACAAGGAGACTAAGGCTAGGAGGGGTTAGAGACCCCGTTTGAGGTCACACAGCTAGGTTTGGAATCCAGGCAGCGGGGCTACAGCTCGTACAATTTCTGTTATTTGAAGTTGCGGCCTCACCTCAGTGCCAATGGGGTGATCAGTTACAAAGTGTGTCATAATTCATTTATTACTCATGACAAACTTTACAACATCGTCTCTTTGGGAAAGAAAATGTGAGGACATCCTATCATCATATGCTTCTAGCTCTTCAGAATTCCAGTGGTTTTTCTTTTTCTTTTCTTTTTCTTTCTTTCTTTTTTTTGGGGGGGTGGGGGGAGTAGGAAAGAAAGGAGTGTAAGAGTCTACTGAGAGCTATCTTCCTACACGACTCTAGCAGCACTCACGGGGATGGGTCATTCAAGGATGTCATGGATACTGACGGGAGGAGTTGAAACACCTCATCCCCGCCTGCACCATGGCATGCTGTTATCTCAGTGGGTGCCAGCAAAAGACGGGGCTGGCAGTACTATCACTATGTTAGGATGAGGAAACCAAAACTCAGAGAGGTAAAGTGACACAACCAAAGTTGGGACGCAGCGACAAGGTACTCAAACCCCGTTCTTCTGAACTCCAGTCCCACCACCTTTTCATTATCTGACACCTAGATCTTCTTGTTTCTGGCAGTTTCTCTTTTTCTTAGCTGAGCGGGGACGTGGAAAGAAGTGAGGCAGGGGTCAAAATGGCACTGAGGGGTGAAAGTACCTTCTGGAACATGGGTCGTCGGAGCTGAATGCCCACGTCCTGGTCACTCTCCATGTAGAGGAGGTTGAAGGTCTCCTTGCAGCCTAGAGTCGCGGCCTCCCCAGGGAAGCTCTTACAGTCTCGCACGGTAAACTTAAGCTCCACGTGGACGCTCGAAGCCTCTTCCCCCCGGTAGATCCAATTGGAACGAAGCCAGTGGTCAGTGTCTCCGCCTCCTTGCACTGGGCAGTCCTGGTACATGTACAGGGGCGTCCCATTCAGCATCTGCTGCGAGCCGCTCCACTGCCAGAGGAAAGTCAGAGTCAGACTCCCAGTCTTCACCTGCTCCCCAAACCCTCATTTTCTAGAGCTGATGACAAGGAAGCGGGCGTCAGGGCCCCCCAGGTTCAAGCTGTTTGTCTTGCCCTCTCCCCACCCCTCAGCCCCGGGGCAGTAGGTTAAGTGTTAGGGTGGGAGGTCTATATGGATATAGAATGGGCAAGACAACACCCCCTTTACCTCCCTAGCCAGCTCTGGCCCCTTCCAATAGCCCGCCCCAAGTGCAAGGGGCTGAGCACCAATTTTGACCTATTTCATCAGCAGAGCTGTCGAGGACCCCAAGGGCAGACCTCCGTGGCAAAAGATCATCCACAACATTTCCTGCCTACTTGTTCAGAGAAGATGAGACCAGTTCAACACCGAGGTCCCTAAGCTTTGGGAGAGCGAGTAGCCGCCCAGAATGCTTCTGTGTAAGCAAACCGTGCCCTACCCAAGATGCATTGCGGTAGCGGCCCTGTCCAAATCCACAGCTCTTAGGCAACACCGAGTCCACCCGTCCTCAATTTCTTTTACGTTAAAAGAGTTTTTCAACTTAGTAAATAATGGCTAGCTCTTCCCGAGAGGAAACTGAGTCACGGCGAGGTAAAATAACTTGCCCGAGGCGCTCAGCTATTAAGAGGCAGCGCTGGGATGTGGGCCCGGGCGCTCTAGGCCCCTGAGTTTATGCTGTTAATCATTATGTCTCCATGTGCTTATTATAAAAATCAAAGAGCCAAAATTTATACATATTAAAAAGTGAAAGTTCTCCCATCCATCCATCCCACCGCTGGAGGAAGGCACTCTTAACAATTTGGGGTACAACTTTACAGACCATTTTCAGTGCCTCTAGAGCAATGTTTGAACATTTTTCTGTGTGCGTATGTGTTCAACATAAATTTAAAAAAAATACAAGTGTTATTCTGTAAGATACTGTTTGTTTTTAACCAAAAGTCTTTGACAGATATCCACGTGCATGCATATAGATCTACCTAATTTTTTTTAGCAATCCATAAAATAGTTGTCCATGGTATAGATGCACAGAATCTTCATCTAATCATTCACCTATTGTGAGGCATTTGTTTTTTTTTAACTAAATGCTTCCAGTTTTTTAAAAAAAGTAAACATATACAGATTTCTATAAGATTTCTATAGAACTGCTATATCAACAGGTAAACATATTATACGTTTTATGAGAAGATTTTGCCAAATTGTCCTCCAAAAAGACTTTATCAGTTTCTATCTCCACCAACAATGCCTGGGAGTTCATTTTCTGTAAAGCTCATCGACACCGGATATTAATAATTTTCTCATTTTTGGCCAATCTTATAGACAAAAACGCAGCTTCTTGCTATTTTATTTTACGTTTCTGTGAGAGGAGTGTACGTTTCTCTTCCTCACTGGCTTGTTTGTATTCTTATGCAACCATCTGTTGTCTGATATGCTGTTTCCGGTTTTTTGAGTTTTTACATATTTACTTATTTTTAATGGAATTTATTGGGGTGGAATTTATTGGGGTTATCTTTTGATTGTTCATTTGGATGTGTTTTTAAAAATATAATAGACATTAATCATTTGCTTGAAATGCATGTTTCAAATATTTTTCTCCCCATCATGCTGCTTTACTTTGCTAATAATGTCTTTGATGCTCACATACATTTAAAGCTTTTATATAATAACATCTAGAGCCTCCCCTTTATGGTTTTGGGGTTGTGTGTTTCATTTGGGAAGCTGTCCCATCCCAAACTTATAAAGATCTGTAGTTTCTTCTAATACTTTTATAGGTTTGGTTTTTAGGTTTAAATTTTAATCTCTTTAGAACCTTTTTTTAAAGAACAATGTAGTGTGAAGATGCAATTTTGCCTTTTAAAAAAATATTATAGGCATCCAACTGTCAATTTATTGATGAGCTTATACTTTCCACGTTGATTTGGAATTCCTGTTATCACATTCTAAAATCTCATATATGTGGGCTTGTTTTTAAACTTTCTATTCTGTTCCTTTGACCTGAGTATCCTTGTGTCTGGGCAAGTCTCCCCTTTCATTATTCTTCCTTTTCAAAAGCTATTAGCTATTCAAATGTATTTTCCCTACCAGACGAACTTAAGAAAGAAACTCAAAAATCCTATAAAATATCCCTTTGATATTTGGGTTGCAGCCCCCTTAGTTTACAGAGAAGAGACTAGGAGGCCCTTACCTGAGAAAGTTCACTTTCCTAAGCCTTCCACTCCACTAATGCAAGGGCATTCATGGCTGCTCTCTGCTCTGGGAAAAGGCAAGAAGCTACAAATTTGGGGTGGCGTGGGGCAGGGGCAGATGTTTGCATTACGTTAGGGAGTTCACAGATCGGGGGAGGGTTGCCAAGGCCCTGAAGCTGGAGAGAAGGCACCAAGAGCGGGTCGGTAAGACGCAGCTGCGATGAGGAAGCCGAGTGGGGGCATGCGGTGGAGGGCAGGTGGGAGGGCGGTGGGTGGTTAATGTGCAGCTCGTTAGCTAGACTGCAGCTGGAGCCAGGAGAAGCAGATGTTCCCAGCTGTGACTCGCCTCTCCGGGTTCCAGCGGTGAGCGATGGGGAGGACCAGCTGCCCGGGATCAGCCACAAGGATCCTTTCACTTATCACTCAGGCGCTGCTGGCTGCTACGTGGGTACATGCTGGGGAGCCTGGACCTGAGTGTGTGTTTTGAAAAGATGAGGAGGAGAGAGGACAAGGAAGACAGTGGGAGCGTGTGACAGCTGCTGTCTTCTTGTCCTCCTAGTGCTGTTTAGCCTGAGCTGCGAAAGGCACCTGGCTTCCACTCTGGCCCAGTTAGGGAAGAGTTATTTGGGTGGAGGTGGCCGGGGCAGCGAGGGCCTGTGGGAGCCAGCAGGTGGGCCTGCAGCCCTCACTGTGGAATGATTAGCTGGTTTATGAGATGAGGCGCCCTATTAGGGCTGGCCTAATCCGGGATTTTCCAAGCAGCCCCTCCTGTAGGATACATTATGGTTTAGTCTATTAATTCTAATTACAGGCTACTCTGTGGGAGAGCCGAGATTGATCCAGGACCCCAGGGCACAGAGGGAAAGGAAGCAAGTCATCTCAACCCCAGAAACCGATAGGAAACCCCAGATAGGAAACCCCAGAGGCCGATAGGAAAGGGAAAAGGGGACACCCAGAGAAAGGGGTTTAGGACCAGAGGGAAGAGAGGCCTAAGGCCAGAGTCTTGGAGGCTGTGGCAACTGGGCCAGCCTCACATGGTTCCTGGACAGCTTTGCAGAGGGGCCAAAAGGTGATCTCTGGGACTCACAAGATCCGACCTCTGCTCCCTGGGTTTTAGGAGTATCCAAGGGACTTGGAGCAGACTTAAACAGCTGGAATGCACACAGTGTGCCTGCACTGGGGAGGATGGAGGAGGTGCCACGGGCTCAGGGACTCCACTGAGGCAGCTTCTAACTTTGGGGGAGTCACACTGCCTATGAAGAATGTGAAGAAAATGCTGGCTCTCCTCTCCAGAAAACATAAAAATGTCCACATATATATATATATACACACACAACTCTGAATACACTTCGGTGGGATTCCCTGACACCCTGGAACTTATCTGGGCAACTCCATTGGCATGAGTGGACCTCAGACTGAGGACTTTTCTGTTTTGGTCTCAGCCTTCAACCATCCCTGGGATGGTCCCTTCTCTCCACAGATGGTCCTCAGGAGCATTCAGCCCCACCTCCGTGGGGCAGGGAGGGGAGGAGCCAGGCATTGAAGCATTCCCCATGGGGTGAAGCCTGACCCCCCGCCATGTCCCATTCAGGAGGCTCTGAGTCACCTCCCCTCCCCCTCCAGAGGAGGCACTTCCAGTTTTTCCTGCTCTTTTCTCCTGTTCCTCCACCCACCTCTCCACCCCGATTCCCACTGGCCCTCAGCCTTGAGCCATCCTGACTCCTGCCCTCCCCTGACACTTACCCCATCCTGGGGGTCCAGCAGCCAGCCCAACTCTCCCTGAGCGGTGCTCGTGTCCATCAGAGTGACTGAAGGTGGGGAGGAAAGGGGCCTGTCACCTCAGGGGGCGGAGGACCCCACGTGCAGCCCACATTCCTCATTCTGGGTCCCCAGCCCCCAGGCTCCAATATCCTGTTCCTAAGAGCAGGCACTTCCTGAGGCTCAGGGGAGGAAAATGGCCCAGGAAGGAGTGAAGGGCTCCAGGGACTAACAGCCCGTTGTCCTCCGGAGTGTGACAGGAGGAAGGCAAAGTGGGGCAAGGGTTGGAGGGCTGGGTCTTTGACCAAAGTCAATGTAGGAAACATTAGGAAGAGCCGCCACACAGAAGACTTGCACCCCTTCACTCAGTGGGGGGCCCATCAGCTACAGAATGGAAGGGTGCATGAGCCAGACAGCTGCTCAGCCTCTGGGTGTCATAAGTGGGTAGAATGTGGACAGGGGACCTTAGAGGTGGTTTCTGAGTGGCAATCTCTCCACTGGCAAACCCCGCCACTGGCAAAGGGCCCGCTCTGCCTGTGATTGGGGGTGTGGAGTGGGGGGACAATGCACAGCTCTGAGTCAGGGAAGTCGAAGTAGCAGAGATGGAGACGTTGGGCCAGCCTGCCCATGGAGGGCTTGACCTCTACATCCCGGAACCCCTGCACCCCAAGTTCCAGCCCTTCCCCAGCGGCAGGTCTCTCTCTGGACTGGCTTAGGTTGACAATAAGGCAACTTTCACTTCCCAAGGCAGAGGGTTCAGATCTCTGGATCGGGCACAGGAGGCCAAGACTGCCCAGTCACGAGGACCCCCCCCCCACCGCCCGCCATTGCTGGGGTGGGGGTCTGGACGCTGCTCCTCGCACCCCACCCCCAGTCGCAAACTGCTGCCCAGCAGGGGCGGGGGTGACGTGACTGGCCCGTGAAAGCAGCTGTTCGGGGTCAAAGACCAAAGATTGGCCTGGCCAGTCGATGCCCTGGCGGCCGATAAAACAAGAGCGCTGGAGAGGGGCGCGAGGAGAGGCCTCCTCAGGAATGCCGGCCCCTGGAGGAGGGTGCCAGCCGGGCCAGGAGAGGGGGTGGGTCGGGGGCGGAGGTCTGTACCTTCCTTGGCGCGCGCCCCGGGGGGCAGCGGGGCGCAGAGCAGCAGCGGCAGCAGCCCGAGCCCCAGGAGCCAGCGCCGCTCCATGGCGCGGGGCTGGGACCTGGGACAGTGGCCCGGACTGCTGGGCCAGGTCGCGAGGATTAGGGGGGGGAGCCAGGAGAGCTGAGTGGGGGCGGGGGGCGGGGCTGGCTTGGGGGGGCGGAGTCCCGGCCTCACCTGGATCACCTTCTTAAAGGGACAGTAGGGCAGGAAGGAAACTTGTTAGACAGGTAATAAACTTCTAAAACCGGAGGCGTCTTGACCGGAATGAGACTGCCGGCGCCGCCTAGTGGGTGGGATTAGGAATTGACTAACCCAGTCCTAATTCTAACCCTACCAACCCAGCGTTGATCCAGCCTTTAGCCTAAATCTACCTTGGGCTTAAACTACACCTTGTAGTTCTCCCTCCCCCTTTTTTCAGGGCCCAGCACTATAACAGACAGGGGAAGGCTTAGATAACCCCAATGTGGGGCGGGGTCCGCCCTTACAGAAGCACCTGGAAGGTTGGAAGCTAACTCAGCCGGCGGCGGGGCACTTTAGGTGAGTCTTCTGGAAGTAGGCGTTGTGAGTTGGGTTTTGAGTGGCAGAAGTTGGGAAAGGCATGAGCAAGGGCCCGAAGGCAGGGAGCCTCAAGGTGCGTCCTGGGAGTGGCGAATGGACCAGCTTGACTGCTGGGGCACAGGATTTATGTTGGGAGCCAGGCAGAAAGGTAGGTGCAGGCGTGGGCCAGAGCAGGGAAGGTCTTGGTAAACACGGTAGGGCGTTTGAACTTACCTTGCACTTTACTGAGCAGACAAGAGGAGCTTGAGGGATTCTGAGACCCGAGGGGTCCAGCCTGCTTCAGCCCTGCCTAGTGGTGTCAATCCACAGACCTCCCAGCGTCTCCAGGATGGCCTTCTATTATATTTAATGGCTGCCTATTCCGTTTTCACTTTCCATGCATTGAGCCTGAAAACATCAAAGAGTAAGTGGTCCTGGCCTTGCCCTGAACAAACCATTAGTCTGGGGAGCTCTGGGGGCCAGGGCATAAAGCAAGCACACAGGTAACTAAAATGTCAGGCAGGGGTGGACCCCAGTGGAGGTGCAAAACAGGGGTGACGGAGGCTTAAAGGGGAGTGACACATTCACTGAGAATGGGCAGTGGCCTCCACTCCTGCAGCCTTACTTTCTACACCCCTCCCTGGCTCCATCTCATTTGGGTGAATCATTCATAGTTTTTCTATTATTTAAGTTGTTGCATGTTTTGGTCACTGTGGAGGAAGGGAGGTGGTGCATTCTAGGTGCTTATTTTATTTTCAAAAATTAATACTTCTCGCCCTGGCTGGCATGGCTCAGTGGGTTGAGCGTTGTGCACAAAGCCAAAGGTGGCTGGTTCTACTCCTGGTCAGAGCACATGCCTGGGTTGCAGGCCTGGTCCCCAGTTGGGTCGCTTGCAAGAGGCAACCAATCGATGTTTCTCTCACACATCGATGTTTCGCTCCCTCTCTTTCTACCTACTGGTCCCTTTCTCTAAAATAAATAAATAAAATCTTAAAAAAAAATTAATACTTCTCAGCATGTGTGTGCATACGTGTGTGTGTATGGAAAAAGACTAGTAATGTCTGAACCCACACTAGCCTTATTGACATAAATAAGTAAATATAGTGCATGTACATTGGTTGGAAAATTTACATGGAACAGAAAAGAAACAGAAGAGGGAGTCGAATTCTCCCTCTTCCCACCCTCCAGTTCCTGTCTCCAAAGTTTACCCCCATCAGCGGTACCATGTGATTCTCCCAGGAGTTTCCCCCCTCCGAGCACACCATCAGTTTTCCCCCTCTACTCCCACACATACACAGGCTTTTAGAATATACATACACAGAGGGGCCACGGAATCCAACCGCTCTGCACCAGGGGCCTCTTTCTAATGGAAGGCTTTTGGGGAGGAGGTGGAGGCCCCTGCAGGCTCACAGGGGTCAGAGCTTGGTGATTTCAGCGGGGAGGAATGGGTGAAGGGTGCACAGCCAACAGGAGGGGGGAAATGGAGCGAGCTTTGGACAATTGCTGCTAGGAAATCAGCCAGACTGTGGTGAGGTAATTCATGTGCGCGTAGCTGTAGTTTGTTAAAGTTACAAGACTCTGGGGACTCGAGGGGGTGGGGTGAGGGCTGCTGGGGCAGGCCGAGGTGGAGTCACGGGAGTCTTGCTTTTGTTTAAGATTGTTTCTCTGTCCCGGGTCAGGGAGGGTTGCCGTGAGGGAGAGAAAGGCCACCTTCTAGCTGAATTCTGCACGATCCCAGTTGACAATTCCTCATTCCGCTTGCTGTGGGCTGGAGCGCGCCTTCCGTGTGGCCTCTGTCCTTAACGAGAAGTGCAGTTTTTGTCAAGTTATTTATGCGCTGTGGACCTGAGTTTCCTTAGACCTGGCTGACCTCTGAGGCCATTTCCGGGAAAGAAAGTGGGGTTCGGAGTCAGAAGCCTTAGGCTGGCTCTTTCAGCCATGCTGGGCCTCTGTTTCCTTAGCTATAAAATGGGGTTCATGGTGCCCACCCCATAGGGCAGTTGTGATGAGTCAAAGAGAAGAAAGTGCTTGCTGACTCTAAGTACTGGGCAGGGGTTAATTGCTGGCACAATGACGGGGCTAAGGAAGACCGACGGTTCACCACCCCCAAATATGCCTTTTAGGATATTGACTTTAAGCTGGTTATTAAGAAATAAAAGACTCAGAAAGTAGCTTTGACCTTCCGCCTTTACCCGCCTCAAGGAATTCCCATAGAAAAACCTGCTTAAAGGAAGGGAGCTTCACCTCGGCCTCACAAAACCAATAAACTGAATGTGGCATACAGGGGAAGCTTAGCAGAGTCCGCTTGTTGAACTGGCGTCTGTGTCCCACTGTTTTCGGGGGACCTGCAAGGGTTCGTTGGCCACATGCCTGTTCTTTCTCGTCTACCTGTGAATTGCCTGCTTTGGGTTTAAAATCTCAAATCTCTACCCCTCCACTTTGTCCAAAATGGCATAGAAACCTCAACCGTCCAACGGGTTTTGGGTCTCATGTCTCATGTCACTCCCCCGGCCCCCATGTGCATCGGTAATAAATTTTGGACATTTTCTCCTGTTAACCCGTCTCATGTCAGTTTGATTATTAGCCCAACAAGAACGTAGAAGGTGGGGGGAAAGTTAGTTTTTGTCTTCTCGCAAGGCTACACATGACTTACAGAGGTTCTCCTTCCGGAGGCCTCCCAGGTGACTCCCAGGCTGGAACAGCCCCTGTGACCAAGGCCTCTGTTTTTTCTTTTAAAAACAATTGTACTACAGGATAATTTGCATAAAATAAATTGCACCCATTCCAAGTGTACAATTCAATGGGCCCTGATAAATGCATATGCCCTGGTAACCACCGCCTCCATCAATTACAGAACAATTTCATCACCTGAAAAAGCTCCCTCCTGCCCTTTGCACTCAATCCCACCTCCAGTCCCAGTCTTCCCGACAAAATGTGTCCTGCTCCAAAACTTCATGTAGTCTCCTGAGTCTGGCTCTGTCCCTTCAGCGTGAGCCCTGAGGCCCATCCACGCTGTGGGCCTCCGCAGTCCACTCCTTCCGCTTGTTAACCAGGGTTCCCTGTGCGGGTGCCCTAGACATGCCTGGCTCCTTGCTGACCTGGGGCAAGGTAGATTCCACCCAGCGCGGGTCAACACGTTGTATGTCTGTTCAGAAGCTCTGGTTAAAGCCTTGCTTAAACTGGAGGGCAACCCAGTAAGTTGCCAGCAGCCACGGCGAGAGCATCAGTGAGCGTTCGTTTATTGGACTAGCCGATATCGTGCGCCCTAGCAAAGGCCTGCATGCACGGGCCCCAAAGGGCTTTTGTTTGGCCCGTGCGGGGCTGGCCTGCACTTGTAGGCGCCTTGATCTGCGAGACCCCGTGGGCAGTAGAGAGGGGAGAAACAGCCTTCCCTGTACGGCATTCTGTGGACTCGGGTTCGTTGCGTCCTCCTCTCTGCTTCTGTCTTGTTCTTTCCATCTGTTCTCTGGCCGCGCTCTGCCACGGGCAGCAGGGGCGGGATGGTCACGGCTACCATTTATTACAGCGCCTACGCAGGCTGCCGGGCACTCACCTGCATAGCTTCCTTGGCTTCTCACACCAACACTTTGGGGAAGGTATCATTAGCCCCATTTTATAGATGGAGAAACCGGAGGCACAGGGAGTTGAAGGTACTTGCTCAAAGTCAGGTAGCTGCAGAATCAGGATTTGAGCGCAGTTCTAGCTGCCTCTGTGGTCTGCGGCCCCTACTCACGGGTTTCAGAAGAAAAAAAGAAAAAGCAGTCAATACCTAGCTTTTGTCTTACTCCCTGCCTCCAGCCCTGCATCCACCCCACCCAAGGGGTCAACAAAATCCTGCTTTAAAGTATAAAACAATAAAATACAAAAAACAAACAAACAAACAAACAAGCCTCAGGGGTTAGGTTTGCCTGTTTTTGAATTTTATGTAATAGATTCATCTGATATGTATTCCTTGGTGTCTGCGTTCTTCCATTTACTTACGTTTGGGAGATTTATTCATGTGGTCGGTGCTGATTTATTCTCATTGCTATGTGCTCTTCCATTGTATAAAGAACACCTTATTTTTAAAGACCTCTTGACTTGTGGTTAAACATTCTACCCTTGAATTGCTATACCAGGCAACACCCGTGGTTTATCCGGCTCGCCTGGGTGTCTCTGAGACAGGCTTAAATCTTCCCAGGAGGCACTTCCGTTTTTAAAGGAGGCTTTTTGTTAGCCCCATGGCTCCTTAATTGCTTAAATATAGGAAAAGCCGGCTCTGAGCAATGCCACCCACCCCGGTGATCCCTCTTTGCCTGCCTGCCTCCTTCCCTCCCTCCCTCCCTCCCTCCCTCCACGTTGTCGCTTTGCCAAGAGGAAGACACCTGACGTTGTTTAAGGTAGCTGCAACTCTTCATACCGGAAGTAGGGCTGTTTTGAGATAGAGGCAGTTTGAAGTTTTCTCTGAGATGTCAGGAGCACGGGTTCTAATACTGTCACTAAAGAGCAGTGTGATCTTGGGCAAATCACCTAGTTTTTTTTTGAGCCTCAGCCTCCTCATTTGCTACCTGGGGGAAATAGTGATCAACACCTACCTCACAGTATATTAGGTGACTATAAATATGATAAGGTATCACCATGCAATATGTGTCCTCTAGTACAGTGTTATCTGTGAGCCAAGTCTGAAGAATCCAAGGAAATGTCTGCTGAAGGAGACTGTGCTGCTTCGGCCCCTGACTTAAAAGGGATGCTTGGTTGAAACCTGGATCTCGAGAAGAGGCAAAAGATGAATGAAGAAAGAGCTAAGAGAAATCCCTTGATCTATTAAGGTGATGAGGCATTCTGGGAATAAACGCCACTCTCACAACTTTTGGGACACATCGTGATTCTTTTTGCCTTTGCTTTTAAAAAATTTGTCTCTGTGTTTGCCATATTAAAATCTCCAAAGCATTCTGGTTCTTTTAGGGGCAAGAAGGTGGTGGAGGAGCTGTAAGCCTGCATTGCATTCTAGCCTGGACCACAGAGAAGGGGAAACCCGAGTTGGAGAATGGACAGCAGCAGCCACAAAGGAGGAGACAGGGTTGTTCCTGGTGCTGGTGGGCCACACTAAAGGGGTGACAAAGGAATTTGCTTGGGATTACGCATTACATCCAAGTGCGCATTTAGGTACAACCTTTACCTTAACACCTTCCGCGCCCCCACTGTTAACTGATCATATTCTCCCCACAGTAAAAATGAAACCAATTCACAATCTTGTGATTTCATGTGGTTTCTGGGGTGAGGACATGAAAATGTGGAGGGGGTCCCGTCACATGAAGGGGCCTAGACTCCGAATTCCTCATACTAATATTGGTGTGTGTCTCAGGAGAAACCACTGTGTTTCTACCTTAACTTGTTTATTTGACTGCCTGAGAAGTTAATGTGGCTAACCTGAGAAATTAAAGTGCGGTCTTAATGCTCAGGCAGGTAGAAGGGAGGCAGAGAAAGGACGAGAACAAATGTGGCTCAGGGAACTGGGGCACGTCAGAAATTTAATAAGAACAAGTTGAGACAAGTGTTAAACACCGGATCCTCCGGGAGAAGAGCCTGAACTTGGTCCTTGTTGAAGTGTTTACTGCCTAGACCTCAGGAAGAGAACAAGTGGAGAGCCAACCATGTTGTGCAGTCCATTTCGGTTTGGCCAGTATGAGAGAGAAGAGGGCTTTGCCCTCCGGATTCGGCTAACTCAGTTTATTTGAAAGACGTACAATTTTATTGCCAGTCTAGGCTGGGAGTTCTGGGAAACGAACCACTAGAGAGGGCTGGGATGTAGATTGGTATAACCCACACTCACAGTTTTAAGTGGCTGGTACCACGGTCTGGAGGTGATATCACACTGTTGTCTTATAAAAGCAGTATTTGGTAAGTATTAATTAATACGCTATTAACTGGGTGTAAACTTGATTCCTTTTATTTTTTTGAAGAGATTTTTTTTTAATGAAGTAATTCTATTAGGGCAATCTGCAATTTCTTCTAACAAGCCCTAGTTAGAAAGTTACTGTTGTAAACGTAACTACACAGACACACACACGTTTGAACATACGGATACCAGCTACCTCTTTAAGGAACCAATGTATGTTTCTCTAAATATATCCCCGAGTTAGGAAGGTTCCCAGGCCCTGGGTCAGAAAATCTCGGCGCCACCTGGTGAGGAAAGCAGGTAACTGCACCTGTAACTTCAAATTCCAGGTGTGCGATATATCAAATAGATATAATTACTGTTTATAAAATCTTAGAATAGCACGAGGCTGTTAATCAACATGATACGAAAGTGACAGCCATCCTCATTGTTATGAAAATGGGTAGGCTTTAGGCTAGAAAAAAGCTTTCTTAGTTTGCCTGGTCCTCCTGGTAACGCGGCTTTTGACAGCAAAGGAAGGAAGGCCCAGATGGGAACGGAAGGGAGGGAGGGGCTTATAATGGTGTGATGAGGGTTTGTCCTACTTTCAGTCTTCAGTATGAGACACAAAAAAAGCAGAAAACAAGTCATGTAGGAGGGACTGGCTGAGAGGAATGGGTGACCGTTATTTGAACGTGCCCATTAGGTACAAACTAGAGAGAGACGCTTCCACTCATATTAAAAACCTTCTTCTGCCTACGCTGCCTTGTCCTCTGGGCAGAGCTCTGACTCAGAAAAGTGGCAGCCTGGTTTCTTTTTCTTTACTGCTTGTTCCCGAGCCTCCCCCACCTTCTTTCTTTTAGAATGATTATTGGAAAGTACTATTTCTTAGAACAGAATTAAGACACTTGAGAGGCACCAAAGTTGGTGGAAAGGACGCTCAGTGACCTCCAGATTCAGACCGGCTTGGACTAGAATTTAGGCTTTCCGCCTCTTCGGTGTAGGCTGCAGACATTTTTCTTAACTTCTCTGAGGCTCAGGATCCTCCCATACAATGGTTCATTTACCTTCTAGAAGCGTGCATGCGCGCGCGCGCGCGCGTGTGTGTGTGTGTGTGTGTGTGTGGAGGTGCCCCCCAAGGGGAAGGCAGCTCTGTTAAACCCTAAGGCAGAGGCAGAAGCACGAAAACATGAGTGGCTGATTTTGACAGGAACAGTATGGGAAAAAAGTGGCCTTGGCTTGGGGCCTGGTGGATAGTATGACTTCAATAGAGCAGTTCGTTCATTCATTCATTCATTCATTCAACAAAAATGATTGAGGCTATGATGAGCTAGGCACTGTTTTCGGTGCTGGGGACAGACAAGGATAAATTTAAAAAATAGAAAAAAACAAGTCCCCACCTCACTGGTTTACATTCTAGGGAGAGGGGCCAGACAGCACACAAATAAATAACAAAATATGTTTTTCAGATGGTGAGAAATACCAGGAGAAAAATTAAAACAGGGTCAGGGAAGGGATTATGTGAGAAAGTCTCTATTACATATGGAGAAGGAGAATTTGGGCAGAGAATTGAAGAACAGAAAGGAATGTGCCAGCAACTGGGGATGCAGGGCGGGGGGTGAGGAGGGAGAAGGAGACATGCTCAGGAAGGCAAGTGGGAGTTGGCTTGGTGACCAGCTTGTAGAATTTGAACTTTCTTCTCCATGTAACCGGGAGGCAGCCAGTTTTGAACATGGGAACCACGTGAGCTGACGGTGGTTTTGAGCTCCGGTGGCTAGTGGAGGAAAGTGTAGAGGGAGGGGAGAACCCGAGAGACACAGGTCCAGGTCAGAAAACATAAGGGTGTAAACTCAGGCAGTGAGTGAAAGGCTGGATGAGTGTGTTTCTCTACCATTATAACAGAGCGTGTTGGCTGGTTAGACGGGGAAGCGAGGGGCGTTAACCGACTCATCTAGTACAATCATGTCAATAGAGTCATATTTGTGATTCAAAGGCCATTTCTCAACGTGAAAGTAAGTGTTCTGGAATGAAGGGCTGCAGCCCGATAAGTGCTTTAGAGATAATGGTGACGAATCGGTGTGATACAGTGATTTACAATAAGAAATATGTATTTGGTCTTACTACCCTTTTCTGGCACTGAGCTCCTAAAACCATGGGCATTTCCAGTGAGGAGAGCGACAAGTCTCTTTTATTATGTTAATGAGGAGACTTTTGAAGAGCCCTAGGGACGGCGGCTGGTTGCCAGGGGACCTGACCTCGTGATGAAAGGGTTGAAACTTTTAGTCCCCCCCCACCCCCACGTCTGGGGAGGGGAGAGGAGAAGGGTGGGAGGATGAAGCAATCACCCATTGATTTAACCCACCAAGACTACCTGATGAAGCTTCCAGCAAAACGCCACAGTGCAAGGCTTGGAGAACATTCAGGTAGGGGAGCACGTGGAGATGTGGGGAGAGCAGCTCACCTGGAGAGAGCATGGGAGCTCTGAGCCCTTCCCCCATACCTCACCCTTTGCATCTCCTCACCTGGCTGTTCCTGAGTTATATCCTTTATAATAAACTAATAATCTAGTAAGTAAGCTCTTTTCCTGAGTTCTGTGAGTGGCGCTAGCCAATTACTCAAACCCCAGGAGGTGGTCGTGGGAACCTCTGATTTACAGCCAGTTGGTCAGAAGCACAGGTGACTATCTGGACTCGCAACTGGCATCTCATGTGGAAGGGGGGGAGTCCTGTAGGGCTGAGCCCTTAACCCATGGATGGAATGCCACCTCTGGGTAGATAGTGACAGAACTGAGTTGTAGGACACCCAGCTGGTGTCTCAGAATTGCTTGATGGTGTGGGGGGAAAACCTCAAACATTGGAATTGGGTACAGAGTTGTAGTTTGAATCAAATTGTTAATCAGGGTTTAGTTTGGCTGGGTGGGGTGTGCTGGCTGGGGAGACTGAGATGGGGTTGGTGGTGGCGAGTGAGTGGCAGGGCACCACAGAGGCCTGCCCGGAAGTGGGTAGCTCGAGAGAGGACAGGAGAGCATGTCGAGATCAGGCAGGTGCCCCTCGGAGCAAAACGTCGGTTAAAAAGGGTCAAGATGCAAGAGGACATTTACGAAGATTTGCAGTGAGGTGGGACATGGGATGTAGCCTCCTCCTTCTTTCTCCTCTCCCCACAGGCCCTTCTGTAGAAACTGTGTCCTCAGATGGTCCTTGTGGAGTCAGATTCTTGGTTTTCTTGGAAGGATAGGAGGCCAAGGACCTGTGACCAGGCCAGTCTTTTTGTTTCACTCTGCTGCTTGGCACGTGGTCGGAGAAGGAAACAAGCGGAAATTTCAACTACACTGACATTTTTCTCCCTTTTCTTTGATCAGTGTGTTCTCTTCCTGCTGTCTGCTCTTCTAAGCCCTGTGTTTTTACCTTGGGCTCCTGCGTTGTGACATAGGTTTGTATGGACCAACGGTCGAGCTGGACTGAGAATAAAGGTCACCGCCTCACACCCCTTGGCTGGCCGGCGTTCTCCCCCAGGTGGGATCTTCAACCGTGCTTCTGTGGCTCTGGCCTGCTGCCCAGAGTGGATTTGTCTGGAAGAGGTGCCAAGTCTACTCAGTTCTTTATGTGTCTTTTATTTCCTGGGGAGAATTTGCCTTTGTTCTGTCTTCCTTTATCGTCTTTCCAGCTTGCAACACATCCCTCGCTGTCATTTGGCAATTTGCAGAACTAAAAGGGAAAGTGGTAGGATAACAGAAGCATGGCATTGACCTTGTCATTATCATCAGTATCCTTTCCTTTATCTTTCAGGCTTGAGGGAGCGTTCATTATAACTGGCCCGTGGGGACAACACGGTCATTGTCCAGAACCTCTCTTGGTCCTCAGGGGATGGAGAGTTTGACACCAGGGACACTCACACGCAATGGAAGTGACCAAATGTCTAATTTTATTGGGTACATGCTAACTCCTTTCGAGCCCCCTTCCTCTACCAGTGATGGGACCCTGGACGAGAGGTTTGAGCTTTTCTGGCTTTGAGTGGGGATAAGAAGGTCTCGCCTGAAGTTAGATGGGGTCACATGACCTTTAAAGGCCCCACCAGTATTAAGATCTATAATTCCACGAAGACTTGACTTGAAGGTCTCAGAAACAGGGTCAAAATCAATCCAGATAATTTCAGGAGAATCCCCACTCTCGCCTTTTTCCTCTTGCCTCGTTGCATCTGAGAGAGCCAGGTGGGTCACCAGCAGCTCTGCTGGAGCCACCTGAGAAAATGTGGCCAGGGTTCTCCTGTCTTGCCGCATCTGCTCAAACTGGCTTCGTCTGATCCGGAAACACTGCCTCAAAGTTTCCGTCAGTGCGCAAAGGATACGGGCTTCATTACGTTGCATTAAGAGAACTTCTGTGAGTGGGTCATTCAAGACCTCTACCTTACCACAGAAACAATGCTAGCTCTTTGTAGGGAAAATAAAAACTTCAATTATTAGTGTTTTCAGGGGAATGGAGCAGTCACGTGACTGTAGAAATCTTTTTAACATTTACGACTCGTAGTGGATTCATCTTTAAAATTCGTGGCTTATTTTATGTAAAAGTATTCATGCTGAACTCTGGTTTAAAAAAAAAAAAGAATTGCCACTCTCTACGGAAGTGTTTTAAGGAGGCAGTCCTAAAGAGAGGAGGCAATATGTTAAATCAAAATTCAGGCCTTCCAAATGTGCGTCGCTGTGTAGGGAAGTTGTAAGGGGCGTTTCGTCTGCACATCTCCCAGGTGGCCCGGGGACAGACATGGTTAGAGCTCTGGGAGTTCTCCCGTAAACCAGAGCTGTGCAAAGCCCATCGTGTGCATACATTTAACCTTTACCAGAACCCTGTGGGGTGTGCTCGTTTACAGCTCAAGAATACACAGCTAGTAACGGTAAAGGTGACCTTCAAACCTGGCTGTGCGACGCTGGAATTCACGCACTCGCTGCATGTAATGCTCGTCTTTCTGTATTCAGGTGAAGAGCTTGGTGGTAGTGATGGCTGGGCTCTGGGGGCTCTGGGAACATTGCATAAAAAACTAAAGTAGGTAGGAATGTCACCTACCAGCAACTGGATGCCTGAATGGCAGGGAACTCGCACCCAGGTTGGGAGACAGCAAAGGTGTGTGAGCCATCGGCAGACGCTGGTCTTTCATCTAGGAAGCTTTCTCAGGGGTTCTGAGCTACCCGCCCCAAGCGTGTCTCTTGAGCGAAAAAAGACCTGTGTGATCACTTAAAGGCTTGACTTTCTATAAGGTTGATGGAGAGAGCATGTTCCTCGGAGGTAGGACTGCAGAGTGTGGGTGGTGACTGGGCACACGGGCAGCAGCCAAGACAGACAGCGACAGCAGGAGCCCAGGAGCTGCGTGCGGGAGCAGATCCGCTGCACAGCTGTGTGGGGGCGTGAGGCCGAGGGGCCTGAGCATGGAGATCACAGACCAGGCTGGCAGGCCACCCAGAGCTTCCTGCTACTGAGATGCGTCATTTGTCCCTCAGGCTGTTGGTAGACCTGGGAAATAGCTGTGACTTTCATATATAAAAGTGTCTTTTATATTCGGAGCATCTTCCTCCCTACCGGGCTATACAATTGTCCCCCTCTTCTGCTGCTATAGCTGCCTCACCAAAGGTGGCTTCCAGGCTGCCTGTTGGCCCTAAAATTGGCGACAAGCTCAGTGAATACAGGAAGGGGCACTTTGGCTGACCATAACCCCTGAGATCGCTATGATTTAGACACAGGGGACCACTGGGTGAGGTGCCCACTTCTTCAGAGTATGCTGAGCCCTCCACACCATGGTGATGGCTGAAGGTCCAGGAAGTCTCCCCAGCCCTCCTCTGATGCCCCCGGCCCCTCTCTGTGTGTGTCTGGGGCACCCTAATGCTTCACAGAGTCTTGGTCTGGGCTGGGGTCGGGGAGCTCGGCTCGTCTTAGTCCTGCCTTGTTGGCTGCATGAAATTGCCTTTCTTTCCTGTGCATAAAGCTGAAAAGGCAGGTGAAGGTTTGGGGCCTCCTTTCAGGCTGTTCCCTGGAGTGGCAAACCTTTAGGCTGGAATGCCCACTTCGTACCAGTGTCTGTTCCGTGGAGGACTCCACCTGAACTAGGTTGGGGCCCAAGGCAGAGCGGTCCCTCTTCCTGTCTCCCACGAAGAAGGAAGCAGGGATCCGGGCGTGGACTTGCCGTGTCGAGGCTGGTCCTGCAGAAGACCGCCCTGCAGTTCATGCTACCGACACAGGGGTGACCGGTGAGAAAGCTTGGGCATAGAGTTTTGTTTTGTTTTTTTCCCTCAGCAATTCTTTTCCAAATTTTTTTTTTTTTTTTAGGAATTTTCAGTTATATAATGAGCACCTGTCTGTGTTCTCTCTCTACACATTCAAACATTTCAAATAAAGCAGAAACCCACCTGACTGCCATTCCTGATTCCATCCCCTTGTTTTCAGCTCACTTTGTATACTTTCAGACATTTCCTCCATAAGCATTTTCTCTCTTTATGTATATCACATCTAATGTGGTTTTGTGCATGTATGTTTAGATAACTGATATCAGCTGTACATGCCAAAGAAATGTCTTCGAGTCAGCTTTCTTCACTAAACTGTGTCTCAAGAATTTCCCCATAACAGTATATAGAGATTTAGCTAATCCTGTGAACTGTTGCAAAGTATTTCATAGCACAATGTATCATATTTTATTTAATTACAAATACTCTGGACCAATGGCCCCTTTTAATAAAAATATTGGAGAACACCCTCCCATACTCTTCTGAGATAAAATTCATCGATAACACTACGTACTTAAAATACAATGAAAATCAATATACTGTTCTGACCGTAATAGGAAGAGAGAAGGGAAAACAATTTATAATAAACTGACATGTATGTTGACATACAAGTGGCTCTGGCACACCATGGCAGATGGCCTCAGAAAGCAGGCAGACGTTCACACCTCCTCGTAGACATGATGGCCGCAGCCCCAGGCGCAGACAGACTTAGACGTGTTTCGGTGTTGATTTAAACACCTGGGGTGATGTTGACATTAATTTTGTGATTTTTCTGAGACGATGAACAACTGCTGGTAAAGGTTCAAACCAAACAAAATTCCCCAATGTCTCAATTCATTCGTTGGCTCCATCCTCAGAAAAGCCATTGCACATTAAAATTGTGCAAAAATTATTTTGTGTTTTTATATAGTGGAGCTCAGTTCTTGACTCAGATGTCTTCACCTACATAAATAAATGTCTGGCAGGACACCCAAAGTCCTCGCTGGATGGGGAAAATTCTTCACTGAACAGGGTACACTGTGGCCCCCAACCAATAAATGCCAGTAGTAACCCCAAAGATGGTAACATCAAAAACACCCACATAAATTTCCTAAATATCTCTTAGAGGGCACTGTCCTTTTGAAGGACCAGTGATTTAATGATGGCATTTATGCTTTTTTCCCCCCTCTAGATTTTTGTTATTATATACAAAACAGCAAGGAGATCGATCTATCTATCTATCTATCTATCTATCTATCTATCTATCAACCATCTCTCTCTATGTGCCTTTTTATGCACGTCAGAACAATTCTTTAGGGAAAGTTCGCCCAAGTCATTTCAACTAGGCTGTCCTCACCGGGAAGTTGGGGCACAGGGTGTGGCTTCTCTGGAGGGGGGCTCTTCCCGTCTCACTTTCCCCCTCTTATCCAGGTAGCTCCCAGACCTGGATCAGAGCAGGTTCAGCCTCACTTGGAAAACCCAGAGCCTTGTCCCCTCTTTCGCCTCTAGGAGTGCGGCCTTCTGTGAGTGGACCACTCTTACCCACTCTTCTGAACAGGATGGCACCGTCACTTAACTCACGATTTCTACTGTGAAGTGTCATTGCTGGTGGGATACCCCCTCAGTAGGAAGGCTACTACTTGTCCAAATGTCAGATTCCGAATAGAAGCAAAATGACCAGGTGCTATTTTTATTAGATTGATGTTTTGACTAATGAGGTATCTTAACTGTGCCTTTTAAAAATCAGGAGTATCTTGATGGTGTTTCTTGTTGAGGTGGTGAAGTTGGATTTTTTCTCAGAGACACTGATGGAAAAAAAAAAGACATAAGAGTTGTCAGACAGTGACTGACTGGGAAAGAGAGACAGTCAGAAACAGGGAATCTGGGGTTAGCAGGGAAATTTGAGGACACCTAATTCAAGGTCTTGAATGTTCATTCCACCAGGGTGACTTTTAGGAAGGCTCAGATGAAGCAGGGATGTTCTGGGAGAAAGAGCAGGGTTTCAGTGCATTACAAAGAAGCTGTTAAAAGATTTGAGATTTGTTCATTAGGGAGAAAAAGAACAGGCTTTTTTTTTTTTAAACAAGGAAGGACAGAGGAGCAGGAATATTGTGTAAGTTTCCCTTCATAAAAAGAAAATGATAGTTAATTTACGAGGATTGTATTTTTTTTCCTTGTGCTTTGTCTACATTATCTTTTCTGGGTTGTGCCCAGAATTTTTACTAAATAACTAACATATAGTTCTTAGCAATGGACAAAAATATTTTTATATATATTTCCTTGTCTCACATTCACAAACTTGTCTAGTATTTATTATGACAATCATACACACCAAGGTTGAAAAAGAGGGAGAGAATTAATATTAGGTAACATGTTGAGAAAGTGACAGAAATAAAACTCAAGCCCAAGTGTTCCGAACTTTATTACGTGCTCTTGACAACAAAGGAACTTGAAGTTAATTTAAACTTGTAGAGTGTTAAGATAAGGATTTTATTTCTGTAACTACCTTTGGAATGTTATGATATTTTCTTATTCTCTCTAATGTTTGACTGCTTGGGTGTATTTACTCACTGCCAACTGGTGGTGAACACATATTATGGGGAAGAGGAGAAACAGGGAGATAAGGAAACACTTATTACTCAGAAAGCATTCTTGGTTCAGAAATGTGAGATTTAGTCACTGGAAAACAGCAAGCAGATAAAGCTGGTTTCTTTTGACCCCAGCGGGCAATGGAAAACACTAAAGCGTGTCCTGATCTCCATTCAGGGCAAACGCAGAGCGATATTTTCCTGATGGGGGGCGGGGGCGGGGCAGGGAACGGAGACGTAGACCTTTCACCTAATCATAAAGAACGCCCTGCGGAGCACACATGGCACCTTAACTCAGACTAAATGAGAAAATGGTGTGTGCAAATGCGTCAAGCACCATGCCAGCCACAGAGTAGCTTTTCAATGAATGTTGGTTCAATTTGAGATGTATTGCTTTCCTAGAGCTCCCTACTTAACACCTTGTGATTAAAAAAAAAAATGTTCTTTTTTCTCCTCTTTGATTACCATGGTCTGATGGGAAGAAGCTAATGAACCCAACTGACCGACCGACCTGGGGGCCCAGTGTACAGTGTCCCTGCAGGCGTTCCGCAACCCTTGGGTTTGCCCGGTTGGAAACTGTCATGCAGCCACAGTAAATCCTTGTTTCCTTCTTTTCTGCACATGCAGACAAAATGATGGGAATTTTTCATGGGGATTGTAGGGAATAGCTGGATGATCGGGAATCCTTTTTAACTCCTCTTCTCCATCCCTTTGGGAGCAGAGTGGATGCTATGCAATGTTCCTTGTTTGCCTCTTTTTTTTTTTTATCCCCCATTCCAAGCACCCTTCTACCCCTACTGGAGTATATAGGTCTGCACAAGTTGGCCTCATCCTAAGAAGTGTCTTGTAATCTGAGGCCATTAACACTCTCCTCACCTCTTACACCCCCAGGAAGGTGTATGGTGATGAATGGTGGGTGGGGGTTGTTTGAAGATCCAAGGAGGGACAAGATGAAGGGGGATGAAGAGCAAGAAAATCAAGAAAAAAATTATCGCTATTTAAAAAAATCATGACTTTTTCTAGGGGAGATGATTAAGCCATTTTAGAAACATGACTCATATACTGACTTCTGCCCTTTCTTCCTCCAAATGTTTATGAAAAACACATACTTGGAAGATTTTAATAAAATTATGAGTAATGCTAGATCATTATGATTCCTGTTTATGGAGGATAGCAATCCAATTCTTAATTGCAAGAGGCAAATGAATCCACGTTTCCAGGAGTTACTGCCATGTACAAAATTTGAGGAAGAATAATTTGGCTCTTTTTACTTGTAGTTCTCTCCTTGTTGCCTTTTCTCATTTTTTCTTAAGATTTCATCAAAGTTATACATGCATCTAGTTTCTTTTTTATTTTATGTCTTTTAAATCATTTTTAATCTATAGGTTCTTTCTTCCCTTCCTTGCAATTTATTTGAATAAACGATGTCATTTGTCCTGGGGTTTCTCACAGTCTAGATTCTGCTGCCTCCAGCCCTTGGTATCCTTTTATGCTTTCCTCCGTCCTCTGCATTCCCTGTGAGTTGGTAGTTGGACCTAGAGGGCCTGGGCTAGTTCGGATTTTGTCTCAGGAGGAGACTAAAGATACCCATGTCCACGTGCTGGCGCAGCTGGACGTGAAAAGGCAAAGCTAAGTCACTGGCCAAGCTGCTTCGAATGAGAAAGATGCTAATTACAGGCGAAGGTCAATTTCTGCGAAGTAGGAGATGAAGGGAAAGGGATGCCGCCAGATTACCTAGGAAAAGGCCTTTGTCCTCTTTCCACATGTGTAATAGTTACCGAAACAAACTACCTGCGAGGCGGGGCCTTTGGCCGGAAGTCTAGTTTAAAGAGCTAGGTGTTTGCACTAGTTTGTTTCCAAAAACACTGGTTCCTGCTTCCATCCTTTTTCCTTCCCCTCTTTCCCCAGACAACTGGTTTTCCTTCCTTTAGCTGCTGTGTGTGTTTGTGTGTACATGCCTTTGTAGCTGAATTGTATGCTTGTATTTTCACTTTTGATTTTTCTGTCCTGGGCACGCTTTTCACTATGGGATATGAACCCTTCACTCTCCCTCACCTCTTTCCCATGACAGCCCTTTTCTGTCTCACTTTTCAGGATAGTTTTATTGTGATGTTGGCTCAATCAATACTCAGTGTTTAAAATATCATGACGGTGATATAATGAGAAATACATACTTGGTCTCTGCCTCTGGTTCCTGACACAAAACTCCTAAAACCCTTGTACTTCCCCCTGTGACACGGGTGCGAGGGGCATCTTTTATGTTGACTCTTGAATAGCCCAGGGATTGAGAGGCAACCCCGAAATAGTTTAAAATTCACGGATAACTTTTGACTCCCCCAAAACTTAACTATAGCCAGGATTTAGCAGCCAAGGACTCAGCCAAGCTGGGAATTTGCAGCTTGGGAATCTGCTGTTGCCAATGTGAAAATACTGACTTCGATTTGCGGTTGGGCCTCCGAGGTCCGGAATCTGCTGCTGGGATTGCGGAAACATTGCGGTCTCCTCGCGGTTGGGGACCCCGGGCAGTGACACCGCGATTTTGAAGGGCCGGCAGTATTTATTGGAAACAAACAAACAACAAGCCAACCAACAAAAAAAAACATGTACATGCGCACCCGAGCAGTTCAGATCCGCGTTGTCCAGGGCTCAGTGATATCTGGTCTTTGACTCCAGTTCCTGACGCAAGAACTAAAGTCCTGGGAATCGACAGAGCGACAGGGGAGTCTTTTTGTTTGCTACGGAGATGACGGGCAGCTGCGGTCTTGAGTTGCCAGAAAGACGCAGGTGTGGAGGCTGGAGAAGGGCTGGAGGTTGAATGAATTACACCAGTGGCCAAAGATCGAAGGGATCATACCTACGTAAAGGAACCTCCCTAAAAACCCTAAACGAAGGGGTTCAGAGAGCTTCTAGAAGAGTTGCTGAACACGTCCACGTGCCAGAGAGTGGGGGGACCCCAATGTCACGGAACCAGAAGCTCCTGGGCGGAACGCTTCCTGACCTTACCCAGCGCACCTCTTCATTCTGAACAAGCGTAAGTAAAGTGTTTCTCTGAGTTCTGGGAGCTGATAGCGAGTTATTGAATCTGAGCTGGGAGTGTGGGGACCCCCACTTATAGCTGGTGGGTCGGAAGCACAGGTGACTTGTGCCTGGTGTCTGGCGCGGGGCAGTCCTGTGGGACGGAGCCCCTAATTGTGCCATCTGCGTTGAGTTCAAGGAGTTGGTGTCTGAACTCATGAGTAGGACGCCCCTTTGGTCCCTGGAGAGGCGGAGAATTGGCGTGAGAAAACCCCCGCACGTGTGTCAGAAGTGTGGCAGGGAGAGAAACAAGTTTCCTTTTCCTGACGATGTAAATGCTATTGTTGCTGGAACTCTGCAATTAAACAGTTACTTTTTCTTGCCTGTACACATGTTTGTTTTCGGTTGTATTAATTCATTGCCTTGTTTGGTTTGCTTTTGCTCTCAAACTCTTCATCAGTGGTTTAAATCTTTCTCCAGAATTTTGGATGCGTCTGGCATCTAAGATTTTATTCGGCTGAGAAAGCTTCTCCTGGAGCCTGTCGTCTGGCTCCAATCTGGACGTGGCCCCTTGAGGTCTGTCTTTATAGTCGTCCTTGGTTTCGGCCTCTCTCGTGTTGGACCCTGTATGGGCTGTACCCCATGTCCCCCTTTATCACGGAATACTCTCTGCTTCTGGGTGAATATATTCTTCAGTAGCTCCCAGAAAAATAGTACATAAAAGGAAACGTTGCTTGAGACTTAGCTTGTCTGAAAAGTTTTTCTTTTGCCCTTGTGTATCCCGATAGAGAATTAGAGGTCAGAGATAATTACTGCGTTGCCTTCCAGCTTCCAAAATTACCTTTGAAAAGTGTAAAACCACTCGAATTCCTAATATTTTGAATCTGGTTCCCCCCCTCTACAGAAACTTGTAGGATCTCTTCTCGCTCAGTATTCTGAAATTTTATGATGATGGGCAAGATGCTTGGAGGGCACTTTTAATATGAAAACCCATGTTCTTTAGTTCTGGGGACTTTTCTTCAATTATTTGTTGATGTTTTTCTGCCCTTCATTTACTATTTCTCTTTTTAGAATCCTTATTACTTGAATATTGGATATCTTAGATTGGCATTCTCTTGTTTTTCACCTACCTTTTTTATTTCTGTTTTTATTAATTGAATTTATTGGGGTGACATTGGTTAATAAAACCATAGAGGTTTCAAGTGTAAACTCTATAACACGGCGTCTGCAGGTGCCATCATGCGCTCACCACTCAAAGTCAATAAAGAAATACAAAGTCAAGTCCCTTTCAGTCACCATTTGCCTCCTTTTGCCCTCTTCCACCTCCCCCAACCCCCTTTCCCTCAGGTAGTCACCATACTGTTGTCTGTGTGTGTGCATTTGCTTAATTCCTTCGCCTTTCATACCCAGTCCCGCAACCCTACACCCCTGACAGCTGTCAGTCCGTTTTCAGTATCCATGAGCCTGTTTCTATTTTGTTAGTTTATTTTGTTCATTAGATTCCACATAGAAGTAAAATCACACGATATTTGTCTTTCTCTGCCTGACTTATTTTACTCAGCATACATATTCTCCAGGTCCACCCACGCTGTCACAACAGGTATGATTTCCTTCTTTCTTTATGGTTGAGCCGTATTCCACTGTGTAAATGTACCACAGCTTTTTTATCCAGTCATCTGCTGATGGGTACTTGGGCTGCTTCTAAATTTTGGCTATTGTAAATAATGCTGCAGTGAAGATAATGGTGCATATATTCTTTCAAAATTAGTGTTTTGGGTTTCTTCAGGTATATTCCCAGAAATAGAATTGCTGCGTCTTTAGGCAGTTCCTTTTTTTAGTTTTTGAAGAAATTCCATGTTGTTTTCCACAGCGGCTGCACCAGTCTGCGTTCCCACCAACAGTGCATGAGGGTTCCCTTTTCTCCACATCCTCACCAACGCTTGCCTTTTGTTGATTTACTGATGATGACCATTCTGACAGGTGTGAGGTGATAGCTCATTGTGGTTTTAATTTGCATTTCTCTGATGATTAGTGATATCGAGCATCTTTTCATATGTCGGCCACCTGTATGTTCTCTTTGGAGAAGTGTCTATTCAGGTCCTTTGCCCATTTTTTAATTGGATTTTTTGTTTTTTGGTGTTGAGTTGTTTGAGTTCTTTATATATTTTGGAAGTTTACCCCTTCTCAAGTGTATTGTTGGCAAATATGCTTTCCCATTCACTAGATTGTCTTTTTATTTTGTTGATAGTTTCCTTTGCTGTGCAAAAGCTTTTAGTTTGATGTAGTACAATTTGTTTAATTTTTCTTTTGTTGCCCTTGCCTGAGGAAATATATCAGAAAAGAATAGTGCCAAGAGAAATGTCCAAGATTTTACTACCCATATTTTCTTCTAGGATTTTTATGGTTTTGTGACTTACCTTTAAGTCTTTAATCCATTTTGAGTTTATCCCTGTGTGTTTAAAGAGGTGGTTTAGTTTAATGTTTTTTTTTACTTGTACCTGTCCAATTTTCCCACCATCATTTATTGAACAGACCATCTTTACCCCATTTATGTTCTTGCCTCCTTTGTCAACTGTTAAATTGACCATAAAGATGTGGACTTATTTCTGGGCTCTCTATTTTGTTCCATTCATCTATATGCCTGTTTTTATGCCCTTACCATATTGATTACTCTGGCCTGGTGGTATAGTTTGATATCAGGGAGCAGGAGATCTCCAGTTTTGTTCTTCTTTCTCAAGGTTGTGAGGCTATTCAGGGTCTTCCGTGGTTCCAAATAAATTTTTTAATATTTGTTCTAGTTCTGTGAGATATGCCATTGGTATTTTAATTGGAATTGCATTGAATCTATAGATTGTTTCCGGTACTATGGACATTTTAATGATGTTAATTCTTCCTCTCCATGGACATGATATATGTTTCCAGTTATTTGTATCTCCTTCAATATTTTTCTTCATTTACCTATAATTTTCTGAGTGTAGGTCTCTTACCTCCTTGATCACCTTTATTCCTAGGTACCTCATTATTTTTTGATGTAATTGTAAATGGATTTTTTTTTTAGTTTCTCTTTCTGATAGTTTATTATAAAAATGCAACCAATTTTTGGATATTTATTTCGTATGCTGTTACTTTACTGAATTCATTTATCAGTTCTAGTAGTTTTTTTTATTGTTGGAGTCTTTAGGGTTTTTTATATACAGTATCATGCCACCTGCAAATATAATAATGACAGTTTTACTTCTTCTTTTTCAATTTGGAAGCATTTTATTTCTTTTTACTCTTTTATTATATTCTCCCCCCCCGCCCCCCATTACCATTTAGTCCCCTTATTGGATGCCTTTTATTTCTTTTTCTTGTCTGATTGCTGTGGCTAGAGCTTCTAGTACTATGTTGAATAAGAGTTTATTTACTTTTTTCCCCTCTACTTTGAGATATTTCATACATTTTGTATTTCAACTCTTCTATTGAGTTTTAAGTTGCAGATATCATATTTTTACTTCCCAAGAGCTCCTCTTAAAAATTTTTGAGAAGTCCCTTTAAACAACATTCTTTTATTTAATATGGTTTTATTCTCTTAACTTTCTGAGACTATTTTTTGGGGAAAGTTTTCTTCTCTTTATACCGTTTTTCTCCACCCCCTCAACCCCAACAAATAGCTTTTTTGTTTCTTTGTTTTGGTCTTCCATCTTTTCTCAGATATCCCTAATTCCTTGTTTTCTGCCCAGGTTGGATAAGGGTGGAAAGGCTGATCAGACACTCTGAACTCATGGAGGGGACTCGTTGACCAGGGGCTTCACTGTGGAGTGGGTTGGCTGGACCAATTGTTTGAGGAATCACTGCTACCATTTTTTTTTCAGCTCTTCCTCTTAGAATGTTTATAATCTTGGAAAAGACTATACTCATCTCCTCCCTGGAGAGTGAAGGCCTGGGTGCCAGTGTGCTGGTATGCAAGGGAGGGAAAAGCATTTGTTCACTGAATTTCCCTGTTTTCAGTAAACCCTGGCCTCAGGTGTGTTTGATATACACCCAGCTCAGAGATCCTGTTTTATCTGCTCCAGAGAATAAAAGCACCTCTCCTGCAAAAAGAAACCCCAGTGTTTTCCTAAGGTGGGGCAGGAGTGGTTGCCCAGAAATACAAAAAAAGAGAAGTGATCTGGGAATTTGTGTCTTAAATGGACTTTTAATCCATTTTTCCCAGTTTTTCTCCAGAGGTACCTGGCACTATAAATCCTCAATTAAAGTCAGATTAGTCCTTGACTTTTCCTGCAGAATGCACAGGATTCGATGTTCTCAGTCCTGCTACGTTTTTGACCACTACTTTCCAGTTTTCCAAAAATTTTTTCCCTTATTCTCTTTCTTATTGCAAATTGATGTCTTGAAATTAGTTTCTAAAAATCCCTTTACAGTCAATTTAGCAGAATTTTGAGGACAGAGTGAAAAAGAGATGCATTAATTGAATCTGTCTTTTCTTCTCTCAGTGACTTTTGATCTTGGACAGCAGTTTTAAATTTGTTTTTGTTTTTGTTTTTGCAGTGGAGTCTTGTCTGTAACTGAAATCATATGCAGAAGCTCAGTATATAAAGTACCATAGATATAAACAAAGCCCTGCTGTTTGAAGAAGGGATGGTTTGAAAATTGCTGATTTAGAAGTTGAACATGATTTATCCTTCCAGTAGATGTTAGACATTCAAGTGAAGATTACAGCATTATGAAAGGGATTTATTCCATTAGAGATTAATTTTATTGCTTCCAATTGCTCAAATGGTGCAAGACAGAGAGAAAGAGCTATTCTAAATTTTTTGAATTGAAATAAAATTGGACTCTAAACTTCCCTGCAGTCTAATTTTAAAATATTATTTTTTATTGGAAAATGTGTAAACTTATCCAAATATTCAACAATATTTAACTGTGCTTTCACATTTTGATAATTGAGAGTGTTGGAAACTCTCAAATTCACTTTTAGAAAGCTAAAATTCTGTTTTATACTTGATTACTATTAGATTCAATATTTTATCCAAAATTATTTACCTGAGTTATATGACTGAAAGGAGGTCTGTAGGCCCAGAAAAATATTTAGAGCTTATTTTACATAAACATGATTATTAAATTTGTGCATGATTTAGTTTATATTTGTGTGCAGTCTAGTCATTAAAAACATTATTTCTGCCCAGTGAGGCTCAGCTGGTTAGAGCATCATCCCCCTAACTGAAGGGTTGTGGGTTCAATTCCCAGTCAGAGCACATACCTAAGTTGTACGTTCCATCCCCGGTCTGGGTGCAGACGATCCCCAGTCCAGGCATGTATGGGAGGCAACCAACCAATGCTTGCCTCTTCGCAGCAATTTTTCCCTCAGTCCCTTCCTGTCTCCCTCCCTCTTTCTGTAAAGGCAAGGAGAAAATGTCCTCGGGTGAGGATAAAAAAAAAAATTTCTGTCTTTCTCTACCTTTCCCTGGCAGCCCATCAGTTACCTGGTGAAGCCATGGAAAAAGGTGGAAGTAGAATAACCCTCCTTATGTGCAGGGGATGCTTCTAAGACCCCCAAGTAGAAGCTGAAACTGTGTAGAACACCGAGCTCTATGTACTGGTTTTTCACACACATACGTATGTTTTTTATGCTTTCTCTTTGGTAGATCCAAATTTCTAGCATCACTATTCTTGCACTTTGGGGGCATTTGAACACAAAGCACTGTGATACCATGGCAGTTGATCTGATAACCCAGGTGGCTCCTAAGTGACCACGGGCAGGTGCTGCATACAGGATGGAGACACTGGACAAAGGGACAGTTCACGTGCTGGGCAGGATGGAGTGGAGCAAGACAAGATTTCATCACACTATTCAAATGGTGTGCAACTTAAAACTTATGAATTTTATTTCTGGAGTTTTCTGTTTAATATTTTGAAACCATAGTTGACTATGGGTAACAAACCACACAAAAGCAAAACCGAGGGTAAGGGAACTAGGGAGTCACACATTGCATGTCACTCAAAGGACCAGTAAAGAAGGGACACCAAGATTTACAAACCCTGTCATGTGACATGTGTCATTTTACATGTCTGTAAGATGACCCACATTTTAAAGGTAATAAAAGAAAATAAAACAAAAACAAAATCATGAATGGAAACAAAAAAAAATCTTTTACTAGTAGAGAGAATCAAGTGCAAGTAGGTCTTTTCAGAATCGTCCCTTCAAAATCCAACTTTCTACTATAACTGGTTTGACACCAGCATCATTTCACAGAGGCCTCAGTTATCACCCTAAAAAATACTGCCATTTGTGCTACAGGAAAGGACTCACCAGCTGCATCTGCAGGCATGAGATACATGTGACCCCTCGTTTGTGAGAAACTCCTAGTATTTTAATTGTTATTGCACGGTGGAAGGACTCTTGAAAAACAATGGAAAGCGTTGTCCTTCTTGTGGCCTTTTTTGGTGGCTGCCTGTGAATGGGACGTGGACCTCTCTACAACATATGCCTGGTGGAGCACCAAGGAATGGGTGAGCAGGTGCCTGAGGAAGGGGGCTCTCTCAGCCTCCTCGTGGCGGAATACTGGACAGGGGAGGGCGTGGACTCAGGAGAGCTGTTAGGGGCAGAAAAGGACGTCATGGGACTGTGTCCGACAAACTGTAGGCTTTGATGACTGAAGTTCCCGGAAAAAGAAGCAGTTCTTCAAGCAAATGCTGTATTTGAGAGAGAACTGAATCTCTTTCTTCCCAAGGTCTCCATTGTACATGTTTATCCTGGTTTACATTTCTCTTTGTGTGTGTGTGTGTGTGTGTGTGTGTGTGTGTGTGTTGTTTTTTTTGGTGGCCTGTATGGGGTTTTTATTTCTCTTTATTCTTTCACACACAGACCTCTTGTCTGTGGAACCTTGATGAGGCCATGTAAAGAGGCCTTGGGGGGAGCTCTTGTGGGAGAGACTCAGGAACCTTCAACGTCGGAAGAGGGGACTGCCATCACTGACTCTCCACCCACACCTCTGCTTTTTTCTATTCTCTCTCTCTTCCCTGTCTCCCTTTTTGCTTTTCCTTTTTTCATGTTCGTAGGCCTACTCCTGTCCTTTACAACCCACCTCAGCTGGGTCTTTCCTCCTGGCTTCCTGAACCTCGGTTGGCTAATCTGAACCAGTGTCACTGTGCGCGGTTGGCGGTGGCAGCGGCAAAGTGTAACATGTGTTAAATCACTTCATAAATGCCAAGGTGTTGTAACAGCTTGGTTGTTATCATCCTTAGCATTGTTAATTGGTATAGGATGTGGCTTGTCCTATGTAAAGCAGTCCCTCCTTGTGGGCTTGTTCGGAGCTCTGTCCTGAGTCCTTGTCACAAGACTCAATTTCACTTCCCCGGCTCCTGCTGCGATGTCCACTGGAGACCTGATGGCCCCTGCTCCTTGTCTCTGTCTTTTCCCTCTTTCCATCATGACTTCTCCACTTTGCTCATTTCCTCAGAGCCTTCTGAGGCTCTGAGGAATTAACTGTGGTCATTTTTCAGTCACTCCTGGAACCTCTACTTTGTTATCATTTTCTAGCATCTGGCTCTGAAAAAGAACAGGCAGATGCGGCTTTTGCAAGCAGAGACAGGATGTCATTGAGCCAGGAGTGATTTGCTTGCCAAGGGAGATCATAGGAATCCTCTTCTCAGATCCTGGGGGTCTTGGCATGTTTGCTGGTCACTAAGCTTTTGCATGAACCCAAGGAGAGAGCTTTCTGGATCTCCGGTCTGAAGAGAGTGTCTTGGCCAGAGCGGCTGTGTTCCCCCGTTGATGTGTCCCAGTGCTCTCTGGTGGAAGCCGAGCCTGCGCAGAACCTCCCCAGAAAAGATGTCCTCCTCACCTTTCTTGATCTCTGTGGTCATCTTCTTCCGGGAGTCATCGGCTGCGATGTTGCAGAGTGGCTTTGTGGTTGCCGTGCTTGGCAGGGCGTGGCTGCGATGCCAGACACCGTCCACGGGCGATGGGACTGTGGCCTGCCTGGCCGCCTCCTGGTTCTGCCCGCATGGGATGGCTGTCCTGAACAACCTCCTGGCCTCCCTTGAGTTCCATTCTGGAGTTTACTATTGCCACGTCCCCTGGGCCTTCAAGAACACTCTCGCTTTCTGGCCTACTGCCTGGCTTGCTGTCTTCTGCTGTGCAAAGATTTCATTTTCTTCCTCCTCCTCTTCTTCTGGCTCAAGAGGAGGGTTTCTCTGTCCGAGCTCAGGCCGCTGCTGAGCTCCCTGGTCATCTCATCAGCCACTCGGAATACAATTCTGCTGCAGATAATTGCCTGCCAGCGTGCGCATGAGAACGGTACCCTGGCAGACAGACTACAGATCTTCTACTGGCATGTTTTCCCACCTCGTCTAGTGCTGGCGGCATTAATTCTGTTCCTCCTGTTCCTGGTGTCCACCCTCTTGCTCATGTCCTCATTGCCCCAGCACTTGGGAAAGATGAGGGACCACAGGCCCAGCCCCTGTGGTCGCCACACTTAGCCCCACGTGGTGTCCCTGAAGTCACTTGCCTTCTTCCTCATCTTCTACACATTGTATTTCCTGTCCTTGATGGTTGCTGCTGTGAAAGCCACCACCTTCCAGAGTTGCTGGCACTGGGCCTGGGAAGTGGCGACCTACAGGGGGATCTTGCCTGCGTGCCAGCATCCTGGCGCTAAGCCACCCCAAGCTCAGCACGGTCCTGAAGACGGGGCTTTGGGAAGCCCCGGATAGGAGGCAATTCATCCCAAGGTATCGGTATCAATAACCGCCATCAGCGGACAAGCCCGTGAGTGGCAAAAATGCTCAAGGTTTGGGTGCGTCCTCTCTTTTCATTTCCTCCTTCCTTTCCCACCCCTTCCGTGTTCCATGCATCCGTTTTCCATCCTTCTCTGCTCCCACTGTGCCCTGCACTGCTCCTACTCCCTAGTCTGGCTCTCGCTCTACCTTAGGCTGGGGTGGTGGCCCCGCTTCCTCCCAGGCCTCTGTTATTCTGCATATGAACAACCCGAATAATACCCTCCAAGCACCGACTCAGCCCAGACGCCCTTTACAAGGAACTGTACTGCGAGTCAGTTGTCTCTGTGGTCAACCCGGAGTGTTTCTTTTTTTTTTAAAGGTCGCACAGATTGCCCCACACGTTAACTGCCCCCCTCGTCATTGCTGTGCTCCGGGCTCAGTCGCTCTCCCTCAGTCCAGTAGAGCCGCTTTCCATCCCCGTCCCCTCACGTCCTTCCCTCTTGCCTGTGACTGTTGGCCCATCTGGAATGTTCTTTCCTTCCTCGGCCGTGCTTGGCTATTCCTCCCTTCTTCTGCACCCTGCGAATTCCGACTCCACCCATGGAGTTTTTCCAGTTTGACTCCCTCCCCCCAAAGGCTGAGGGCATAAATGGGTGTTATCAGTTTAGGTCCTGTCTGTCGTTCTGTGCGTTCGCTCTACATTGAATTGAAAAGAGTTGTCTGGTGGGGAAGTGTGTTTAGCTTTCGGCCAACAGATGATCGAGAGGGGAAACGAAGGGAATTGGCTGCAGTTCTTAATTCTGACCATCTTACTCTTCCTGCCCACTCACCTGGGGGGCGGATCCTCAACACCGATGTGTGGGATGGTCGTCTCCAAATTGGGGTGTGTGTATCCCAGAGTGTGTGCAAAACGACCCATTGGCTCTAAGGAGAAAAGTAGGGCATCTTCAGTTTCCATTTATTTGTATCTTATCCTTCTAATTCCTATTTTTATGTATGTTTTTATGAGGTAGGTAATGTATTAGCTGAGTAGCACATGCATAAACTTAAAATAAGCAAAAATGCATATGGCGGGATGAGTTTGCAGCCAAACTCATCTTATTCCCTAGACAATAATCTCATCTTCTCCTCCTTAACTGACGCCATGCCTCCTTCCTTCCAATAGGCAAGGCATCTTTGTTGTCTCACCATGAAGGGGCTGCTGCTGAAGTCTTCTGAGGATTCTTAGGGTGGGAATAGGGCAACACGTGATGTTTAGAACCACAGGTGCTTAGAATCCTCCCTTTCTTCAAACCCCTGAGACAGAGAGTGCTGAGTTGAGTGTTTTCCCACATGGAGAACCTACTTAGGACTCCTACCTTTCCCGCGCTCATGGTTTCACTTATAAAGATTAACGGTGAAAATTTTTACATCCTCAGGCTTGGCTTCCACTTAAGAAGACAGACCTGAGTATGAGAAAGCAAAACGCAACAAGCAAACAAAAAGCACAAACAACAGAAATCACCGTAAAACACCATGCGTATTTTAAATACAAATGATCATTCCCCCTTTCTAGTAAATGTCTGTGGTCTGTGATCAGTACACACAGGTCCTGGGAGGACAGATACCTAGTTCATTGCTGTAGCCCTACTGCCTTTCACAGGGTCATTATCAGAGGCAAGAAATGCTTAAGAAATTGTTTTTCAGTGAGCGGAGGATTAACTGCATATCTTTCCCATCGATGAGCCAATCAAGATGTAGAAGGTAGATGCGAGCAGATGAGTTTTCCATATTGGGGATTTTGTGGCTGGCTAAATTCTGCAGTGAGGAGCCCAAAGTTTGCCTCATTGGTCCCAGTTCCAGCAGGAAACAGCCAGATGTCATTCAGAGGAACAAAGGCAGGGGAGAGAGCAGTTGGGAACTTTATTCCCTGGGGATTTGCATCAAGAAAGGCAGAGTGAATGAGTTCCCTTCGTTCACCTCCTTTCCTTGACCCAGGAACGCAGTGTTTAGTACAGGGCTCAGCCTCTGTGTTGGGGGAACAATCCCACCTGGACCTTTGTCCCAGGCAGACTGCAAACTGGAAAGAGATGCTGAGTCTTCTGCACTCCGTTCTCTCTTTGTGGGGTTCAATGCCTGGAACTGGTAAAATATGATGCTAGTCAGAAGGCGAGTGCATGATGAAATACTCCCTCACTCTCATGTGGCTTGATCCTGAGTGTTCAGTATTGCCATATTTCCCTTGGAACAATTTCTGCAACACATTGACCTGCTTACTCTCCCCTGGGTGAGTAGGCACTCACCTGATAGCTGATTGCATGACTTGTTTGTTTGTTTATTTACTCCTCTTTGAACTCATTCCTATCGAAAATGTGGGCTTTGCTTACACTGCCTTCCTCTGGTTAAAGTACATGGTCTACTATTGGGTTCGCTGGACCTGTACTGCATCCCCTAATGCTCTCCTGGATCCTCCCTGGGCTGCTTTTGACACCACGGGATAGATGGAATGACAGATAGTCATTATAATAACAGTTGTTATCATCACCTTAGTTATTTCTTATGCATGTGCAGAGATTTATGGTGTCTGCAGGGACACACCCTGTTGATTTCCTCACCGGCTGCCAGCAGATGTAGGGTCATGTCTTAGGCATCAGCTTTAAGAAGCACCAACTGCTGCGTGAGGGACGCTAAACGGGAGGGCCTGATATGTTACCCACGCCAGTGTCGACACGGGCAGGGAACTGGCAGAGAAAGCAGGCAAATTCGCGCGCAGGTGGGAGGACTTTCGAAACTGAGCCTTAACAGTATTTGCATCTATCCTGAGAAGATGAACTCTTCACCCTCTTCAGATAGCCCACATCCCCTACTCTGTCCTCCGCATTGGGGCAGCCGGAGGGACACCTATCATCCAGGACCTTTCAGAGCCAACCCAACAGGAATAGACCTTGAAGTCTTGGCACTCACCTGGTCCACAGGAGAGATGCAGGGGGACATGGTTCCAGCACTTCCGGTGATGGGTGAGAGAGCTATCATCTTGGATATTGTTTTATTCCTCCTGTGCCTGGTGGCCGTGGTGAGCAATGGCATCATCACTGCAGCACTGGGCATGCAGGTGTTGCTGTGGAGAGCACTGTCACCTTGTGATAAGTTATCGATCATCCTGGGGGTCTCTTGCTTCTGTCTGCAGTGAGTAGTGATCAGTGAGAGAGTTTGTGTTTTCCTGTGTCCGAAGGCCCTCCCGTACAACCCTGTATTCCATTTCCTAGCCTTCCAGTGGGACTTCGTAAACGCTGTCACCTTCTGGTTTTCCTGCTGGCTCAGTGTCTTCTGTTGCGTGAAAATGGCCACCCTCCCTCACCTGGTGTCCCTCAAGTGGAGGGTGTCTGGGCTGGTTCCATGGATGCTGCTCAGCTCTGTGGGGTTTTCCAGCTTGAGCACCATGTCATTTTTCCCAGGCAACCAAAACATATATCAGAATTATTTAAGGAGAGGTCTGCAATCTTGGAATGTCACTGGGGATACTATTAGGAGAACATACGAGAAATTCTACTTCTTCCCTCTAAAAATTGTTACCTGGACAGTCCTCACCATTGTCTTCCTCTCTGACATGGCTTTGCTCATCACCTCTCTGGGAAGACATGCCATGAAGACCTTCCGAGGGTCCATGTCGGGCTTTTGCGACCCTGGTGCTCAGGTACACACACATCAAGACTCTCCTTGTTCTCATCTTCTTTGTTCTCTTCACCTCCTCTTTTCCGTCACTGGTGCTCAATGCTGCAGGCGTTTTCCCATCGCAGGGCTTTCAGTGGAAGCTGGTGACTTATGTGAGCACAGCGATCCACCCCATCATTCTACTGGAGAGCAGCCGCAGGCTGAGAGCCGCGCTGGAGAGGGGCTGCTCCTTGAGGTACCGGGGCATCTCGAGTTGCTGGGGTCACTGCTTCTTTCCGTCTCTTTGCCACATTTCATGATGAGGAAGATAACTTCAGTGCAATAGGAATTCCAAGGTGAGATCAAAGGTCCTGAAATAGGGGCTAGTGTTGCTGATTTACCCTCAGCCAGTGTGTAGCTGTTACAGCCGTGTTCCCTGTGGGACTTGATGTGGCTAAGAATCAGCAGGCCTTTACTTCCCCGGTGATCTGTCTCTTGGTGTTTAAAATCATCCTTCTGAAAACCAGATGCAAGCATCCTGACACATCATGCAATGTTTATATGTTGAGTCAGACGAGAGAAGGTTTCTGGAACCTCAGCTGTCCTCTGGCTTCATGCTTTAAATCATCTTTCCTTTTTGATCACTTAACTGTTTTTCAGCCGTCTCCTGCAGTGATTCTCTCTGTCCTTCTATGCGAGCGCGCCTGACGCCCCACTTCCCTTCGCAGGGCGTGCTGGCGTTTGTACTGCCGGTGAGTGTTCTCTGGGCTTTATGATTTAGATCTCGTTTATGTTCTCCTCGACAGCCCAGTCGGTTAGTCGGCTTTGTCAATGTTAAGGTCCATGGACCCAGATGTGACTTCTTTTCTGTTGACATGGAGACCTACTAAAATTTCGATGGGAAGAGTTTCCCCCACATCTGTCTGACTCTTGAGATTTAAGAAGAAAAAGAGCCCTGGCATGGTTTGGTGAAGAATGGATGTTCTTCTCGAACCTTCCTGAAGCTCAGTTACCTTGCCTCTAGAACCATTCAGATTGAGACCCCTGAACTTTAAAATGTCTCAGCCCCATTTCATCTCTTCCCTCCCCTAACCCTCTACGCCAGGAGGCACGCCCTGCTTTAGGCTTTTCAAGGTTCATTTTCTGGTCCCTGCTCCAAGAGCCACTTCTACTGAAATCTGCAACCTGTCCCTCTTTATTGTCCTTCCCTTCTTCAACAAAGGCACCTTTTAATGTTTTTCCTGAAAAAAAAATCCACTTGGCTTTCTCACCTCCTCAAGTGATTGTCCTGCTAATTAGCCACTTGCCCAGGGCGCCCCCATTGCCAACCACCCCGGGCCCCATACCCTCCTCTTCTTTCTGCTCCCCATCCTGTTGAAATATGTTTCTAAAGGACACTCATGAGTTCCTGATCCCTCCCTGTGACCCGAGCCTCCACCCGCATCCCCCTGTGTCTCTGCAGTATATTTGCCCCTCTTGATAACAAATTATTTCTTTAAAAACAACTGGCTAGAAACACTTTTACAAAAGTAACGCCCGACGTTGGTAGGAGGGATTTAGAAAAGGAAAAGAAACACTGCCCACACTTGCCTCTGTGTGTGTCCTCCAGAGTGGCCACCTTCCCTCGGCTCCTGCGATGCGGCACTGGGGTCTCGTCCCTGGCCTGGCCTGCGGTTCTCCTTAGTCAGCCCTCTTTTGTCTTTGAGATTAATCTGCTCCTGGTCCTTGGGGTTCACGTCTACCCAACATAGCTTTAGTTAAGACCTTCACGAGAATAAGTACCAAAGCGTTGACCTTCCTCAAAACTCCCAAGGGTGTCCAACCTGCAGCCTTCGGACCACATGCAGCCCAGGATGGCTGTGAATGTGGCCCAACACAAAATTGTAAATTTACTTAACACAGTATGAGATTTTTTTTGTGAATATGTGTCACAGTGTACTTAATGTGTGGCCCAAGACAACTCTTCTTCTTCCAGTGTGTGGCCCAGGGACACCAAAAGTTTGGACACCCCTGCACGTTTTCTTTCTGTAGCCGGGTGTCTGCAACTGGTGGTACCCCATGAGCACTTCAAACTCAGCAGGTGCAAAAGTCTGTCCTCCTCCTCTTTCCTCCCCCCTGCCCAGCCCTTCTACCGCTTAGTCGAACCTGTTTTTTTCTATTCTTGATATCCAGTGAAGCAGGCTCACAACCTCTGAGCCATTTTTCACTCCCCACTCTGCGCTGGGTCCTTCGACCTAATCAGCCACTTGTCTTCAGTTTCATATGCCCGTTATCTGTCTTTTTCTTCCCATGCATGTGGGCCCTGTTTTACATTAGACTCTCCTCCTCTCTGTTTAAACTTCTTTTTCACCACTTACTCCATTACACTCTCCTCTCCCAAGCCCCCATCAACACCACCATCACTAGATGAATCTGTCGAAGGCTCGACATTGGCCATCTCACCCACGCCTCATCACCTCTCAGTGCTTATCAAATAAAACACGGTCCCTAAACTTGGCGTTCAAGGACGTCCAGAATATGGCAATGATGGCATCTCTCACTGCTGCCATTCTAGTAGAATCCTATTTTGCAAGAGAATTTGCATTATTATTGTTCTGGACATACCTGGGGTTTTCTCCCTGACATGCTGACAGGTGCTCTTATCCTCCTATCTGTTAAAATCCTGTCGAATTCTCGGCCAGACCCCTTATCTTTTAGAGGTTCATTTACATGCCTTCTCTTCAGGGAGCTTTTCTGGATGCTCCCCTCCCACATCTTTGCTGTCTCCTACCTTTGAGGACATATACATGGGTGTTTCTCAGTTGTGACATGAATTCTGCTTTGTGGTGGAATGATCTGTGTACTGGTTTATTCTCCCCAGTAGATTTTAAAGTTCCTGAAGGCATGGGCTGCCTCGTAGTCTTCCATGTGCTCCCAGAAGCACTAATAAATACAGTACTTGCTACGTTGAACAGGATGATTTTATTACACCTGGCACTCAACTGTGAGCACCTGTCTTGTCTGCGTCTTTATCTACCTACTACATTTTAATACTTATGCTGGATTTGCATTCCCTTCACTGTCTGGCTGGCTTATTTTTGCCAGTCATATTCTGTTTCTCTTTGACTTATGCACAATGTGGAAATAATAAATGGGAAAGTGAGAGTAAAATTTGGCTAATTTTGCTATGCCTTGACTTTTGTTCTTTCTTCAGCATTTATATGTTGCTAAGCAACTGTGAACCACAAGCTTTTTAGCTTGTTCCTGTGGGAATCTAAGTGAAGCCTGACTTCTTCCTCTTTATTACTAAGCCTGGCTCCCTTTCCAAAGAACCTTCTATGAACTTCTCCGCTCCTTCCACTCTTCACATCATTATCCCCAGAAAACAGAACCTCTGAATGAACGGTAACCTGAATGATCTCCCCACACGTCACCTTGGAGCTTGAATACACAGAAAATAAAAGGAAAGCAGGGTTTGTTGTACTTGCAAAATACCTAGTAACTTATTATCATTAACTTTTGCCTGTAGTCTAATTTCATCATGCTTTATGATGGTATTAATAACAATCATTTGTGAATGCCTCCTTTGTGTGAGGCATGGGGCTAAACAATTTAAATCCTGCTTATACTTAATTCTTGAAACAATACTGCCAAGTGGAAGCCGAGGCTGACAGGAACCTTCCGAAGTCTTATGGCCAGGCAATGATAGAACTGGGGTACTCAAGTGCTGTAGTATTTTAAAACATCCTGGTATTGATGCGGGAGTCGGTAAGTGCCTACTGGTACTGCAATTGGGAAAATAAAAAATTAAATGAGAGCCAACATTTTATCATAAATTCCAGATAAATTCTAAACACAGGGGATCTTTAATTTAATGTCATTTAATTCTTAAAAGCCCCTCCTTTTTTTTGATGATTCAATTTGTCCTAGATTTTGTTCCATAAAGTTTTACAGAAAGGTTGACTGTCCTCACCCCACCTTTTAGTATGTCATTGTACAATTAAGTATGTACGTATCCTTCAGCTCTCACAGACCAGAGAAGCCCTGTTTTCTTAGGTCTTCTTTTAAAAAAAAATGTATTTTTAAATTTCTTGAGTTTTAGAGAGAGAGAGAAAAAGAGAGGGGGAGAGAAAGAGGAAGGGATTTGTTGTTCCACTTATTGATACATTCATTTGTTGATTATTGCATGTGCCCTGACCAGGGATCAAACTCATGACTTTGCTGTGTTGGGACCAACTGAGCTCTAACCAACTGAGCCACCTGACCAGGTCTGTCTTTTCTTTCTTCCTGCCTCTGTCCCTTCCTCTCTCCCATCCTTCCTTCCTTTTAAATGCTTTAAAATTTTTAAAAATTTATTTATCTTTAGAGAGAGGGGGCAGGAGGGAGAAAGAGAGAGAAACATCGATCAACTTGGGAGCTGCCTCTCCCAAGTCCCTTACCTGGGACCTGACCCACAACCCAGGCATGTGCCCTGACCAGGAGTTGAACTGGAAACCTTTGTGTTTTCAGGACAATGTCCAACCCACGTGACCACACAGGTCAGGGATGGCTAAGGCTTTCTTAGGCCTTCTTAAGTAATACATGAAATATCAGGTCATAATGGAAATAACTGGTAAATTGACTATAGAAAAGTTTAAACCACTTTTTTAAATGAAAAGATACTATAAATGTAGGAATCACTGAAGTTATTTTTCAATTTTGAAGTACAAGTAATAGGAGGCATATAGAGGATCGAGGGTCAGCTTAAAAAGTTAATTCTTTTTTTATTACGTTAGAGCTCAATTTTCCTTATAATCTGAACTCTGCTCTAGCTATCTCTTTTATGCTTATGCAGAAAATAAAATGCCTTTTATTTCTTTTAATGTTTCTTCCAAAAATGCTGTTTGTTAATGATGTTATTATTCATTGTGAAATAATCAAAAAGTAAGGAATGGGGACCTTTCAATTAAAATATTGCACTTAATATTTATCCTTTATCTATCATTTATTTAAAAAAAATGAACTGTAGCAATTTTCAAAGCAGTAAAGTTAGCACAAATGGTCAAAAGAATTAGAAACCGTAAGTATAAAGGATGAGATTATGAATCATATATGAAAGATAAAAAAATAAAGTACAAGTAACAGATTGTTAGAAAATATTTACAAACATTTTAAATAGATAAAAGATAGTATCTTTAATATACCAAGAACTTCCTCAGGTCAATAAAAAAATACAAGCAAACTAATAGACTGGTGGTTAAATGAGAAAAATAGATAACACATACTGCCAAGAAAATGTGAAAAGGAGCTAATCACTGCTGTTGATCAGGGAAATGAAAATTAAAAAAAAAAAATTAGTCTCCTGCTACAAACCCTACAACATAAATTATGATGTTTCCCTTCTTCCTCTGGCAATTATGTCAAAGCGGTAAGAAAATTTAAAAAGGCTCTAAAAACTCCATTTTTAGTGAAGCTAAGAGATAATCCGCATAGTTTGATTTATGTGAAATCACTGCTAATTACAGATAAGATCAGGGAGAGTCCGAAGAGAGAGTGAAAAAAAGTATAAAGAGGAATCAGAGAACCCACAGGGGCAGAACTAAAACTCTAGCAAAATATACTTTCTGCAGGAAAAAAGGCTCACCCGGAAATGCAAAAATCCCCTTCGTATGCCGGGATTCACTGTGTATTGTTGTATAACAGATTATCCTAGCACTTAGTGCCTTAAAACAACCTTTACTATAAACCCATAGCCAACTCCCTCACCCCTTTTTAACCTATAAAAATAAGGCAAATGTATTCTAAGGTTATTATGGAAAATAAAAGCAGCCAAAAAAGAAAATAATGAAGGTAGACAAGCTGTATCATACATGAAACCATAGTATAAACCTCAAAATTTAGCAAGTGTATGTGACTATACCGGAGTAGTATAGATAGTCCAGACAGTGAATACATATAACATGGGAATTTAGTGTAAATTTAGTACAGATAAAAGTAATATTTCGGATCAGAAAAATAAATTATTTAATAACTGATATTGAAATAATAGAACGACCATCTGAAAAAATATCAAGATATTGACCAACCTCAAACCATATGCCACCATCAAGTCCAAACAGATCAAATACAGTATTTTAAAGTTAACAAAGAAAAAATCCAATCACTGGAAAAAAATGGGAGGATGAGGATTCTCTTAAAACCTTGAAGTGTGGAAAATCTTTTAAACTCATAAAAAAATTAGTAAATAAAATCATAAAAATCAATAAATAAAAAGTTAAAAAGATCAATCAGTTAAAATTTAAAAATTCTTCAGAGTAAAAATTCATAAGAGATTTACAAAAAAATGTCAAAAGCTGGGAAAATACCTGCATTCAAAAATGAAAGTTTAATCTGTAATTATAAAGAGCTCTTGGAAATGATGGGAAAACGATCAACCACCCAACAGTAGAAGAAGAGAAGAGCAAATAATGCAAATATGCGATTAAGTACATGAAAGATAATCAACCTGATTTATAATAAGAAAAATGGAAATTAAAAATGGTACCGAGATACCATTTCTTAACTATCCATTTGGCAAAACTTCTAAACTTTGATAACACTTTGCCAAATTATTGGGGAAACGTGTTCTCTTACACATTGCTCATGGGATATAAATTATTGCAATCTCTGTGAAAGGCAATTTGGCAGTTCCTATCGAATCTGCTAATGTGTGCACCCTTTGACCCAGCAATCCCCCTCTAGGGTATTGGTGTGTATCAATGAGACTCTCAGAGTCTGTTGCAGACGCTGCTGGGAAGGGGTGACCAGCCTCTCAGGTAAAGGAGGAAGACCTGCCACTATTGATCTGTAAACAAGATTTGACCGCATTTAGGGGTTCAGGTTTCTGGCAATCTCCACTCCAGACCTCCCATGATATCAAACTGAGTCTAGATTAATCCCTGAAGCGCTTCTCTTTTGGGGCCTAGCTTCTCCCCCTACCCTATCTGTGTCTCTCAGTTTTCTACAGATTCCTCCTAGAAGCAGTTTCTCAGAAATAAACTTGCACAAGAGCCCCCGTCACAGGCTCCCTTTCTGGGGACCTTGATCTAGGCAGTCAGTCTTCAGACTGTATTTCTCTGCTCTGCACTTGCATACCCTTCTTGAAACACCCACGCGATGTCTAACCAGCATTTCCAACTTGTATCCAAGACTGCACTCCTGATATTTCCCCTCCCCCACACGCCTCTCTCACTGTTCTTCCTGTTTCAGTGTGTCGACTCCCTTCTTTCAGTTACTCTGGACCCAAACATCCCGCATTCAATCACTCAGCCACTCTGATTCAGAGCCATCTAACCTGGTGCCAAACCATTTCTAGAAAGCCTCTGGGGTGCAGTTTTGTACAGCAAGGACCTCTTCCACTGCAATCTACTGAAAGTCAACCTTTGACATGACAGTGTGAAAAAACTAGGGTTAGACTTGTTAACTTTCAAAATGAACCTGTAATTCTACCACTCATCAGCACCTCCTTTGCTACTCTTCTGGTGCAAGCCACTGTTAGCTCTCGCTTGGGTTATTGCAACAGAGAGAGCCAGGAAGTGGCTAACTGGTTTCTCAGCTTCAGCTCTCATTTGCCTTTGGTCTATTTTCAACACGGCAGCTGGCAGGGCCCTTTAAAAATGTGTCCTATCGTATCGCGTCTCTGTCATAATTCTCCATTTGCTTTTCAACCTCGGGGTAGAAGCCTAAGTTTTCACAATGAACTAAAATTCCCTCTATGATTTTGTCTTTCTCCCCGTATCTCTGAAGCTGTCCCCTGCCATTCCACCCTCCTCTCACACTGTTCCTGCCACTTTCAGCTTCCTCGATGTTCCTTGACTATGCCTGACATATGTCTTCCTCAGCGCTCTTGCTTTTGGGGGTTTCTCTGGTGGGAAGGAATGCCCTTTCCCCGATATTGGCAGGGCTCGCTCCCTCGCTTCTTACTGGCATGGCCGTTGCCACTCTAAACGACCGTCTTCCGCACTACCGTGCTCTGCCCTGGTTTTCTCCTTAGCACCATCATGATCTGTTTTACTTATTTATATTTTGTATCATTGGTTTCCCTCATTCTAATGCAAACTCCAAGAGTTCCAGGATTTGCATCCGCTTAGTTCCCTACTGGCAAGTGGAAGACATTCAATAAATATTTGTTGATCACATGAATGCATTATTTTATTATAATTAACTAGATTATTAATGCAAAAATTCATTATACACATATATCTGTAGAAGTCACTGTGGCTGCTAGAAGCTGAATCTTCAGTTGACATTCTTCTTATAACTTCAAACACTCCGGAGATCTGGGCTGGTTCACTGATATAATGCCCAACCTTCACCGTTTCTGCAGTTGTTATCAGAGAGAAGGAATTGATGTCTTGCTTCTTTTACATATTATCAGGAATTTATTTAACAGTTCGACATGGAGGTCTAGGTATATATCTCTCTGCTATGTGCTTTGGGGTTATGAAAGTAGGATCTAAACATTCAAGAAATCTATGGTGTAACGTACACAAACCAGTTAGAGAAATACAAAACAGTGATGAGCTGACCTGACTGTGAATCAAGTACTAATTATTTATCTTTGATTCTGGTACTGAGAGAATTCTGAAATGGAAATTAATCAGACATAGTTGTCTAGCATTAGCTATGTGTATTTGGCTGCAAATTTGATGTCTCAAATTCTTGGTGCCGGGGAGTTTCCATTTATCTTGCATAACAGTCTGCTTGGTTTTGACATTTCTTAATGCCAATGATGGCCTCCTTTTCTGAATTTCTGTAGACTTTTGGCCTGTATCTCTGGCCACTCCTATGTGATTCACTCAGGTGAAGGTGGATAATCTTGAGATTTAAAAAAGTCCTAAGAACAAGGGCTCACATGGGAGGAGACTTGTGAGGGGAACTGAACCTTTGAAACCAGGTCAGGATAGTGAAGTAGAGAGAGAGCCAGGAAGTGGCTTGTGGTGGCCGCTCTTGGGGTTGGCCTCTGTCACAGGCTTACAGTGAAACTAAGTTCCAATTGTTTGGATGGTTGGCCTTGGTAACAGATAAAAACTTTTCAAACTCGGCTTTAGCCATGGGCAGCTGTATGCATTTTGAACTTTAGTAAGCTGAGCTAGCAATTCTTGTTCTGCACTACAGCAATGGAAACCCAAGGCTGGGGTTGCAGAGAACTACGTATGGGCCATGGCAGCTTTTTGGAGGATTTTTAGTTTTCTTTCAATACAATTACACTTTTTTTTTTGAAACAAGAAGTTGAATAAACTAGTTAACATACAGTAGTTAACATAATGCTATTCATTCTCTATTTCGCTCATGGCGATATTTTAATATGTGAAACTACTCCCTTGTCCTCAGATTATTATACCTCTTCCATCAGCACTAAAGTGCAATAGGATTCGAGTGGAGCATGGATTTCTGCCTTCAGGGGGCGCTATCATTTTCATAAAATACGGAATTAGACTTGACTGTTTGAGGTCGGTGGCTTCTTATGTTACTGTCGAGCTCTTTGGGAGCACTGTGATTTGGGTCAACTCCAAAAGTAGGGTTCATTCAGCCCCATAGGGATGAGATTCAAGGCGACTCTTGTCCTTATGCTGGAAAGTTTCAAATGGAGAAGGAAATAGCTGGCCCAAAGATTTGGAATTAGAAAGCATTTAGAGTTTAACTCCTCTGTACTATAGTAGAGAGCTCCCTTACTAAGCTGGGGGAAAAGCTGCATTTCTCACGTTAAAGCCAATGACCGTATTATGTGAGTCAACAATATTATACTTTATATGTGTCTGACATTTTTTGTTACGTGTATTATTTACTAGTCTGTTATTTGGGGGGAAACTCATCACCAGCTTTTAGTAACAAGAGCAGATTTTCAGAGCTTCAGCCAGTAAGACTGCAAGCAGCTTTGTACGCACGTACAACATGCTCGTTTCTTCTCAGCATTTCTGAGCTAGACATAAACGTTCCTATTTCTGTTATCACAACATCTATTTAAAATCTTGCTAAGTCAGTCTCCTCAAATAAACAAATATTGAAAGCATCTGTAACAAAATATGTCAGTAATGGAACTTGTAGAAGGGTGACACACAGAGATTATTTTAAAAAGGGAAGGCATCCAAGCTCACTCACTCGACAGCTATTTCCTGAGGACCCACTATTGGGAGATGTGGGGGCTGAAGGAGACATGGTCTTTGTTCCACAAAAGAATCACATACTTTTCTAGTAGACCAAGAGCAGTGTCTGAAACTGAAGCATGTAATTAAAAGATTAAGACTTTATTGTGTGTCAAGAAAACTTTCTTTGAGAAAATACTTTTTATTGTGGTAAAATATGCACAAGAGAAAATTACAGTTGTAACCATTTTTAGTTGTATACTTCTGTGGCATTAAGTACCCCATTGGTTTGCAACCTTCACCACTGTTCTGCTCCAGAATGTTCTAATCCTCCTGACTCAGATTGTCTCCATTAAACAACTAATTTCTCCCTCTTCTCCCAGCCCCTGGCAACCACCATTCTACTTCCCATCTCTGAATTTGACTATGGTAGGCACCTTCCATAAGTAGAACCACAAAATATTTGTCTTTCTGTGACTCTCACTTAGTATAATCTCTTCAAATTTCACCTGTGTTGTAGCATGTCAAAATTTTTTTTTCGAAGGCCGAATAACATTCCGTTGTATATATATGCCACATTCTGTTCATTCTTTTATTTGTTGGTGGACACTTGGGTTGCGTCCACCTTTAGGCTCCGGCGAACAGGGCTACCACGGGCCTCGGTGTACACGTATCTGTCTGAGCAAATCCCTTTTAGAATCAGAACGTGTGTGATGATAAACGCTGAGAAACACTCACTGAAGCACAGTGAATTAAGGTAGTTACGGGTGCTAATGGGTGAAATAATCATAGACTTTATAACACCTTAAATTATTATTATTTTTCACTAGAGGAGTGAAAGGGTGACACACGGCAGAGTGGCTATAAAGACCGTGAGGTTGTTTAGATGCAGAGGGCAGCTCGACAGTGACTTTGTGGAACAACATTTCAGAACCCTGGAGTCTTCCAGGGGACAGCCATGTCGTTTTGTCTCAGTGACAGGCACAGGCATTCACAGAGCCCTGCTCCTCTCTCTGCAATGGAACATTCCAGAAGCTCTAGTTTTCTCACGTCAGGAAGGGCCTTAAAGTCACAGAGCTCAGGGCAGTCGGTCCCTGTCCAAAATCAATAGCATATTCACTGGGGTAAAACCAAGTTAAACTTCGAGATATTTTCTGCCGCTTAACTCTGCTGCCCAGTCACATTTCTTTAGTTTTAAACTTTGGATTCCGAGTTCTGCTCCGGTTCTTATGTCTGGTGGAGACATCTGAAGAGTGCCTTGGTTTCCCAAGGAGGACTCAGCTGGCCTATCTGTCCCCGTGTTGCTGTCTTCGACTCTCTCTTTGACCCACAGTATGGGCACATTTGGGCCTTGTACTTGCCTTTCATCCACACGTTGCGGGTCAGCGTGGTTTCCGTCCTGGTTTCTCCTGGCGAGCCCAGTCCTTCAGCAACCAGTAACCCAGCCCTGCAAGAGAAATCGCCAAGGCCTCAAAGAAGCTCTTTTCTTTTGCGTGGACTTGAAGTTTGTGGTCAGTTTCCATGAATTTAGGAAATCCTGTACGGTCAGAACCTGAGAATTTGGAGTAAGCTTGTCAGGAGTCCTAGTGACAGCCAGTTGTCCTCCGAATGACTCCCAAGGTACAAGTGAGGACCTAGTACTGCAACTAATGAACTAGGCAACTAACTAACCAACTAACTAACTAGGCTAACTCGTACAAACACTGATACCACTTTGATGCACTGCACTTTGTGTTCTACTGTAGACACTCTCTCTTGCTTAAGTAGTAGCAGAGATTTGGGGAGTACAGAACAGTAAAGGTTTCAATTTTGGAAATTAGGGGACTTTAAGGCATGAAACCAGTGATGAGGATAAGAAGAGCTAAACCAAAATGACATAAGGGCTCTTGGAGAGTCTCTTGAAGTCCAGGTCAGAGTTTAAGGGTTACTTCCCACCTACGTGTATGTTGTGACCTCGGGAAAGTCAGTAACCCTGACAGGGCCTCGGTTTTCTTGATGTCGGGATGGGAGCGGAGGTTGAAATCCCCAGGTTGTGAGAGACGGTAGTGCCGGTATCGGTGGTGGTGGTATGAGTTTGCAGGGCGGAGAGGGCAGATGTGCTGAAAAATTTATGCGGATGAATTAGATGCTTAATATTTATGTAGAAGATTTGCAGGAAAGCAGCGATAAGCCAGTCTTTGGAAGATCAATATACAACTCCACATACCGGTGGGACCTCGAACAGCGGTTCTATCCTGCTCTGCTCTAACCTGCCTTCCCCCGACCTATGCCAGATCAACTCATTCTTCCAAGTCTCAAACCACGGAGCCTTACAGGCTAACGTTGATATTGGAGATAAAGCAGAGTTATTTATTCTCCCTTAAATATATCAAGATGATTTGTTACTTTTAAAACTCTAAAGTTCTTTTTTGATAACAGATGATAATTGCAGGCCACTTGGAAATATAAAATATTATAAAGAAGTTTAATAATCATACAAACTTTCATTGTCCCAAGATAATCACCATTAACACTGATTATTCCTTACAAACATTTTTTTTCTCACATAGAATTGTATTTACATCTATGCACAAAAATAAATGATGGCAATACTTCAGAGATTTAAGCAATTTTGATAAAATTAGGATAATAAATTTGTATATTTTTCACGTATTATAAATATTTCCCTTTTCTGCAATAACAGACATTAGAAAGCCTTTCAATAACAATGGAAACAGACATTGAAATATATAAGTGAAAAAGCAGGAAAAATATAAAATGATGAATAATGAGCAAAATATAACAAATAACATAAGAAAAACATAAGACATCTTCATTTGTTTCCAGAGATGGCATTTTTGTAGGACACCCAAATATTTTGCGGGAAGTATGGCATGAAAACCTGAAAAAAAAATGACCCTATGAAGCTTAGGAGTAAAACTATTTGATTCAATAACTTTGCTGAATAAGCAGGGTTTTATTACAGAATCTTCTCAATAGTTTTAAACGGAACTGGGATGCAGAAACTTGGTGACATTGTTTCAGAATTATTCCGTCCCTGCGGTGCTGTCCTGTCCCGGCACCCAGCACGACAGTCTGGAAAGAGACAGGCTCTTCGCATTTTATTGCAGGCAGTATTTTTATCTTGGCTTATTGTTTTACAATCGACATTGTGATGAATGTCATCTTATTTTTCTTTCTTTTTGTATGACTGTCATACTAAACATTCCATTTTCTCTCTTCAAAGAGGGAATCGTGGGCTAGTCTTACCCTAGAGTCTCAGCCACTGTTACTCTGCATTATAATATTACATCCCAAGGAACATACTGTCACATATTTTGACTTTATGTTTATTATTTTTAACCACTATAGGCAATGATATATTTTCTAAGACTGCCCCAGAGGTCATATTTGCTGACACTCTGCCACTTTGGAGATATTTATTATGACTTTTATTTTGCATCAAAAATATCAGTGGCTCTCTCTGTCTCTCTCATCAAATCATCAAATATGTTTATTTATCCTTGTTTGCATTCATCCTGTCATGGATATTTGAACACAAATATAATAGTTAACACTAATCATATTGTGTTCCACATTTCTCAGTTAAGATTCATACTTAATTTTTTATTGACCCCAGTCTTTTTTCAACTTTATTAAAGTATAATTGACAAATACATTTATAATATACAGAGGGGGTACAGTGTAATGATTTGGCATATGTACCTATTGTGAAAGGATTCCCACAATTCCCACAATCAAGTTAACACACCCATTATGTCACGTGGTTACCTTTGTGTGTGTGTGTGTGTGTGTGTGAGAACACTTAAGTTCCACTCTCTTAGCGAATTATACAATACAGTGGTATCAACTGGAGTCATCATGTTACATCTTAGATCCTCAGATCTTATTAATCTTATAATGTTTGTACCCTTTTACCAGTCTCTCCCCATTTAAACCACCTCCTAGCCCCTGGCAACCACCATTTACGTTTCTATGAATTTGGCATTTTTGGTGGTGTTCCATATGTAAGTGATATCTTACATATTTGTCCGCCTGGCTTTCTCTGGCTTGTTTCACTTACATAATGTTCTCCAGTCTCACCCATCTTGTTGCAAACAGCAAGATTTCTTCTCTGAAAGGCTGAGTGATATTTAGCCACACATCCATCAACAAGCACTGAAGTTGTTTCCAGACCTTGCCTATTATCCACACGATCTTAGCCAAAAGGCTACAATGAACGTGGGAGTACAGATACCTCTTCAAGATAATGATTTCACTTCCTTTGGATGGATATATACCTAGATGTAGAATTGCTGGATCGTATGGTTGTCCTATTTTTAAATTCTTGAGGAACATACGTGCTGTGTCCCAAAGTGGCTGCGCCAGATCCCACCAACCGTGTACTCAGGTTTCCTTTTCTGCCCATCCTGGGCAACACTTGTTACCTCTTGTCGTTTTGACAGCAGCCATTCTAGTTAGTGTGAGGTGATAGCTCATTGTGGTTTTGATTTGCATTTCCCTGGTGATTAGTGACATCGATCACCTTTTTGTGCGCCTGTTGCCTATTTGTATGTCTTCTTTGGAAAAATGTCTATTCAGTTCCTCTGGCCATTTTAAAATGGGACTATTTGTGGGTTTCCCCCCCTTCTTTCTTTTCTCCTCTCTCCCTCCCTCCCTCCTTCCCTCTCTCTCTCTTTCTCTCTCTTTCTTTCTTTTCTTTTCTCCCTTTCTTTCTTTCTTTCTTTCTTTCTTTCTTTCCTTTCTTTCCTTTCTTTCCTTTCTTTTCTTTCCTTTTTTTCCCTCCCTCCCTCCCTCCCTCCCTCCCTCCCTTCCTTCCTTCCTTCCTACCTTCCTTCCTTCCTTCCTTCCTTCCTTCCTTCCTTCCTTCCTTCCTTCCTTCCTTCCTTCCTTCCACTGAGTTGTGTGAGTTCCTTGCATATTTTGGGTATTGATATCTTACAGAATATGTGGTTTGCAAAAATTTTCTCCCATTCCACAGTTTGATGGTGGGTTCTTTGCTGTGCAAAAACTTTTTAGTTTGATGTAGTTCCAATGATTTATTTTTGCTTTTGTTGCCTTTGCTGTTGCTGTCAAATCCAAAGAAACTATTGCCAAGACCAAGGTTGAGGAGCTCTCCCCCTCAGTTTTCTTCTAGGAGTTTTACGGCTTCAGGTCTTACATTCAAGTCTTCAATTTATTTTGAGTTAATTTTCGCATATGGTATAAGATAGGGATCCAGTTTAATTCTTTTGCCTGTGGACATCCAGTTTTCACAGCACCGTTTCTTGAAGACACTGTCCTTTCCCCATTGCATATTCTTGGCACTTTTGTCAAAAATTAATTACATGGATTTATTTCTGGGCTTTCAATTCTATTCTGCTAATTTGTTGGTTTTTATACAAATACCATACTGTTTTGATTACTGTAGCTTTGTAATGAGGAATTGTGATGCCTCCAACTTTGTGCTTTCTCAAGATTGCTTTGTCTATTCAGGGTCTTTTGTGGCTCCACACAGATTTTTAGGAGTCTTTCTATTTCTGTGAAAAATACTTTTGGAATTTTGACAGGGATTACACTGAATCTGTAGATTACTTTGGAAGTGGTACGGATATGTTAAACAATATTAATTCATCCAATCCATAAACATAGAATGTCTTTTCATTTATTTGTGTCTTCACTTTTGTTTCATCAGTGTTTTATAGTTTTTAGTGTACAGATCCTTAACCTCCTTGAATAAATTTATTTCTAAATATTTTATGGTTTTTAAAAATTATTTATTGATTGATGTTAGAGAGAGAGAAAGGGAGAGAGAGAGAGAGAGAGAGAGAGAGAGAGAGAGAGAGAAAGAGAGACCAATTTGTTGTTCCACTTACTTACGGATTCATTGGTTGATTATTGTATGAGCTCTGGCTGGGATAGAACCCATGGCTTTAGCATATCAGGGCGATATTCTAACCAGCTAAACTACCAGCCAAGGCGGTATTGTTTTTGATGCTATTGTAAATGAGATTGTTTTAACTTCTCTTTCAGATATTTCATTGTTAGTGATTTTTGTATACTGATTTTTCTATTCTGTAACTTTACCGAATTTGTTAGTTAGTCTTTTGGTAGAATCTTTCAGGTTTTCTACTTAAAATGTGTCATCTGTAAAAACAGACAATATTACTTCTTCTTTCCCCAATTCAGATGTTATCTATCTATCTATCCTGATTGATATGGTCAAGACTGCCAGTACGATGTTGAATAAAAGTGGCGAGAGTGGGCATCCTTGTCTTGTTCCTGATCTTAGAAAGGAAAGATTTTCCGTATTTCACCATTGAGTATGATGTGAGCTGTGGGCTTGGCATATGTGGACAGGATATCGTAATGGTAAAAAATGCAGCCTTTCACACCAGACTGCCTGATCGAAATCCGAGTTCTGCCACTTCTTATGGGCATAGCGATGAGAAGTTACTTCTCACCTACCTGCATTTTCTTATCTATAAAATGAGGGTAACAGCAGTACCTGCCTCACTGGATTTCTTTTCTCCTTGCATTATTTTTAATTTCAAAGCTATAATTATATGGAGCTTGAATTTATATACCATACAATTCACCCATTCCCACTTCATTACTTTTTATTGCCAAATATATTCTACTTAATTGATATATCAATTTAGTTAATCCATTGATCAATTGTTGTACCTTTGAGTTGTTTCCATGTGGGTGCTATTGTGTATAATGCTGCTATGAACATTTTTGTACAAGTTTCAGTTTGGAAATTTATTTTCGTTTTTCTTGGGTATGTACTCAGGAATGGCATTTATGGATCCTATGGTAACGATGTTTAACATTTTGAAGAACTGCACCCAAGCAATTTCCCAAAGCAGTAGCACCATTTTTTTGCAACCCACTGGCAAGGTATCAGGGGTTCAGTTCTCTACTCTCTTGTCAGCACTCATTATGGTCTGTTTTTCCTTTTTTCTGCTGGTAACCACCCGAGTGCATGTGAAGTGGTATCTTGTGGTTTTGATTTGCATTTTTGTAATGATTAATAATGTGGAACATCTTTTAGTGTCCTTATTGGCCATTTATAATCATCTTTTGGAGAAATATCTATTCCAGTCCTCCCCCTATTTTTAAATTGCGTTATTTGTCTTTATTGTTGAGTTGTAAGTGCTCTTTACATATTCTGGATGCAACTTCCTTGTCAGATATATGATTTGCAAACATTTTTTCCCATTATGTGGCTGTCTTTTCACTTTGTGGATGCTCTCCATTAGAACATAAGTTTTTTAATTTTGATGAAATCCAATTTATCTACTTTTTCTTTAGTAACTTGTACTCTTGCTGTAATAAATACCTATGTCAGCTTTGTTTAACCCAAGATCATGAAGATTTACTCTTAGTTTTTCTCAAAGAGATTTATAGTTTTAGCTCTTATATTTGGATCTATGATTCTCTCTGAGTTCATTTTTGTGTGGTGTGAGGAAGGGGTCCAACTTTATTCTTTTGCATGTAGATCTCCAGCTGTCCCATTTTTGAAATTCACTGAGTTTTTATGAGTATCAGAAATTAATATATGTACTTAGAATCGTACATAGGAATGCATAGTGGCACTGAGTAAATATTAGTTATTATTATTTTATCATTAATTTTACTGAATTGTCATTATATGTTTACTTGTCTATCTCTCTCAAGAGACTATCTTAATGTTTGTACCTGTGTGCCTGGCCCAACAGACATGCTGAGTAGATTTTTTTTTTTTTTTGAATGGATGAATTACGAGTAGGGCTTCTCTGATCAGGTAGCTGGTGAGTAAAGCCCAGGGCAGATACCAGTTTCAACACTAACATTCTATTGTGCTAGACTTGAGCCCCTACCAATGGGCCTCTCAAAGTTAGAACATGTTGACAGTGGCTGCCCTAGGGCATCTCCCCGAAGACTATAGCATATGGTCTCTGGGTGCAGGTCACTCCAGCAGGTTTATCATCCTCATGTCTCTTCCCCCGCCTGTTTCTTTCTTTCTCCCCTTGTTTCCGAGCGCCCACTCATGGGATAGAATCCCTCCCTAATGTTAGTCTCTGCCAAATCTTCCTTGCTGTGCCCTTTGAGTTTCAGTCCCTAGAAGCTGACGGTGCATGGCTTACTTCGGCCTCCATCTACCTTTCCCCTCCATGATCTCATCTAGTTTAATAGCTTTAAATACCATGTCGATGACTCCCAAACCCGTTTCTCCAGCCCTAACTCTTCCCTGAGATCCAGACTTAAATCTCAATAGCCTGCTTCACGTCTCATCTCAGGTATTTAACAGGCTTCGCAAACGTACCATGATCGAAATGGAGCTTCTCCTACGGACGTTTTTCTCTCAGTCTTCTTCATCGAAGTGAACGGCTCCCTCAAATCCTCCCAGTTACTGAAGTAAAATATTTAGGATTCACTTTCGATTTCTCTTTCTTTAACCCTTGTATCTTTTTGACTCTGCCTTCAAAATATGCCAGCATCTTACCACCGCCCACCACCTCCAGTGGTCCGTCTTGAGAATGAGCACCATCTTCTCGTACCCGGTCAATTGCAGTAACCTGACTGCTCTTCCCCACCCTTGCCTCTCCAGTGCCATTCTCTGCACAATAACCCAAAGGATCTGTTTAAAAACAAAGCAGATCACACCACTCCCTCTTTAAACCCTCTAATGGCCTTCAGTTACAATCGGAGAACATTCAAATTTCTTAACACGATCAACAGGACTTTCTTCATCTTGCCCTTGAAATAACACAACGTTCAAGCTGAAATCTCAGTCAGGTGTGAAGCGGGAACGATTATGAGATTTCAGGGTGAGTTGCCAGTTCCTGACATGCAGGTTTGCAAAGGAAATGGACGTAAACCTGTTCCATACTCTTGAGACCCTTTGACACAATGAGAGGGTTGAGACAGGAACAGAGAGAGCATGTTTTGAGGAATAATTCTTTAGAAAGAGCGGGTTATGGGTCCTGTTCCATATTCCGTAGAAAGGACTAGGAACGCCTTCCCTCGCCTCAAACCTGGTGGTGGTCCGGCGCTTCCATGGGGCCGCTGACCAAGCTTTCTGTACTGTTTCTTCAGCTGGGAGGCGTAGTGGACGAGGGGCTCGCTTCTGCCTGGGGGACTAGATGAATGAGAAACAGAGCTACTGGTTGGAGTGGAGTCAGGGTGCGGCTGCATTGGGACGGTGGGAGCGGGATGAAGGGCCAGTCGCGAGCAGCAGGAAGAGAGCATGCGTGGGAGAGCGTGGGAGCTCCAGTAGCAACAGTTTGGCGGTGAATGCCCAGGGGCTAATGAAGGAATCTCGAGGAATCACTCAAAATAAAGATGCCTTCTGTCCACCAAAGGAAAATTCAGGAGACTAGGCCCAGAAGGGACCTCCAGAGCTGAAAGTTCCGCGTAAGGGAGGGGGTCCACTTAAATATCTGCCAGGCCTGGCCAGCGCAAAGCCAGGTTACTTTGGCTCTAGTCCCTGCTTGGCCCTTTCTGCCCCCTTTCCACCCTCCCCCTGTGTCGGCCCATCTCACAGCGGCTGAAGCTGCAGTTCTGTAATCGTCATGGAATGGACGACCACATCCAGTTTCTGGCTTGAGCCCGGTTTATGACTTGAAGTGATCTCGGGGACAACCCATTTGATACAAGTGACAGGAAAAGTCACAGGCTCCGCTGGAGTGTTCTTTGGCAGAAGACTCCCTTGCTAAGTGAAGTTTGAAGGAATGGTGGGAGCGAATGAATAAAATAAGGGTTTGATGATATTATGAAGAAGGCCAGTTACACATGGAAAAGCTCTACTTGTTCAGGCTGCTCGGGCCATGCCGCCCCCCTGAGAAAACCTCCCTCAGCCTACAAGTCTAAAGGAGCCACTTTCCCCCCTCCAGCCATTCTCCAACAACCTCACTCTTCTCTTTTCGTCAAAGCACCGGTGACTATGTGAAAGTGTCTTGTTCCTGTGTTTGCTGCTGTCTGTTACCCTTCATTGGACCACAAGTTCCATACCAGCAGGAATCCCACCTCTTTGGTTCACTACTCTGTCCCCAGTGACTGGAAAAGGAGCCCTGTGTGTATGACTGCTCAATAAATACTTGTTGAGTGAATGACTGGACGTGAGAACTGTATAAGGAACAGACATCTGAGAGTGAGGAAAATGCATCTCTCTCTTTTTGTTGTGAATTATTTTTAGTGCAATTCTACACTCATGCTGTGGTGGTAACAACTTTCACATTATTTTCATGACTAACTTTCCTTACGGACTTCCTCAGGACAAAGTCACAATCTAAAAAGATACACAAACATAAAAAAAATGTTTTAAACAAATGTGGAGGAAGGACGAATTGGAGATATTTAACAGAAGACATTTGAGTATGGATTGACTTGACCTACTTTCATTTGAGAAAATACTTTTATTTTCAACATGGCCTCATAGGAAGGTCTTTTAATTTAAAAAGCTCTGGAGTGGGGTTAGGGGGTGGAGTGATCCAGCAAAAGGAGAAAGGACTCATGGACATGGAAAATGATGTGGTAATGGCAGGGGCTGGGGGGACAAGACGGATGGGGGATAAATGGGAATGGAAAAAATGCAATAAAAAAGAAAAAAATTTTAAATCTTCATGTGAGGATATGTTTATTGATTTTAGAGAGAGGGAGGAGGAGAGAGAGAGAGAGAGAGAGAAAAACCCCAGTGATCAGTTGACTCCCATATGTGCCGCACCCGAGAATCCAGTCCACCACCTTTTGGTGTATAGGATGATGCTCCAACCAACTGAGCCACCTGACCAGCACGGGATCTCTTTTTAACATTGGTGTTGGAGGACAAGACTTGCACATGCCTTGTAAGCTACAGTATCTCCCACCCCTGGTATCCATGCCTTTGTGTAACCCCCTTTTTTTGAGTGTCCGTGGGGAATGTGACTTGCTTCTACCCAATAGAGTATGACAAAGGTGATAGGGTATCACACCTGTGATTATGTTATGTTCTTTAAGACTCTCTCTAGAGACTCTTTGCTGGCTTGAGGCACCACCTGGCAAAGACTTCAGGCAGCCACTAGGACCTGAGGGTGACTTTCAAGTGACACTCAGCAAGAAACAGACGCCCTCAGTTCCGTAACCCCAGGGAAATGAATGATCTCACTGGATACATAAAACCACTTTGAACCATGTCAATCATTTACATCTCAGGGGCCAGGAAGGGTTTAAGAAGAGGTTTGGTGCCGAGGCAAACTAGGTGTCTGACCTTGGAGGGGATGCTCCAAGGGGAGGGCGGATGTGTAACGGGGACGCGTGGCTAGATGCAGACTCCTTTAGCTTCACTACCTGCCTAGGTCTGGGCCATATGAGTGTCTCTCTATACTTCTTGCCTATACATTTTCAATACTGAGCATCTTGAGAATGATCTGATGGGGAGGGGTGTGTTTACAGGACCCGAGCATGGCGTGCGAAGGATGAAACCCAGCCACAGACTCCCTGAGAGGCCCTCTAGGTCGATGTTAACCATGGCACCACACAGGCAAAACCAGAGAAAGCAAATCAGGGGCTGTTGTTAGGCAGAGTGGTAACTGAACCCAGGGGAAATTTGCATCCTCACTGAGCCGAGCTCACCTTTGCGCCACAGTCTGAGCATCTTCTTCTAAGTGAGCTCTGGCTCAGCTGTAGAGCCTGCGCATTCTTTTCGCATCCCCAGGAGAAATCAGTAGAGGGACTGACCGTGGGTGGGGGCAAAGAGCAGGCCAGGGACCAAGGCAGGGCCGGTGACGAGAGGAGGGGCCAGAATGCAGCCAGCGTTCACAGTCCTCTTCGTGTGTCTCTTTGTCCTGCTGTTTCTGCTGGCAGTGCTGGCCAATGGCTTCATTGTGGTGGTGCTGAGCCGAGACTGGAGGCGGCTGGGGAGGCTGCCCCCTTCTGACGCGATCCTCATCGGCCTGGGTGTCTCGCGGTTCTGCCTGCAGTGGGTTGGAATAGTGCACGACTTTTACTACTTCCTCCACCTGGGGGAGCGCAACAGGGGTCCCATTCGGCAGCTCTTTAGCCTCCACTGGAACTTCCTGAATTCAGCCACCTTCTGGTTTGGTGCCTGGCTCAGTGTCCTCTTCTGCGTGAAGATTGCTAACCTCAGCCACCCCGCCTTCCTCTGGCTGAAGTGGAGGTTCCCAGGGTCCGTGCCCTGGCTTCTGCTGGGCTCCCTCCTGGTCTCCAGCATCGTCACCCTGCTCTCCTTTTGGGGAAACCGCACTGTGTATCAAGGTTTCTTTATGAGAAAACTTCGTTGGAATATGACCTACGAGGAGTGGAACAGGAGGATGGAAATTCACTATTTCCTGCCCGTGAAATTTGTCACATTGTCAATCCCTTGCTCTGTTTTTCTGGTCTCCACGGTGCTGTTGATTAATTCTCTGAGGAGACACCATCGGACGATGCGGCAAAATGGGCACAGCCTGCAGGACCCCAGCACCCGGGCACACACCAGAGCTCTGAAGTCACTCGTCTCCTTCCTCGTTCTTTACACTCTGTCTTTCGCGTCCATGGTCATCAATGGGGCAGGCTTCTTTAACACAGAGAGTGACTGGTACTGGCCCTGGCAAATTTTAATCTACCTGTGCACATATGTCCATCCCTTTATCCTCATCCTCAGCAACTTCAGGCTTCGAGGAGTGTTTTGGCAGCTACTTCTCTTGGCCAGGGGCTTCTGGGTGGCCTAGGTGGCATGGTCTCCTTATCCTGACCCCCAGAAGAGACTCAGGTGAGGATGGCAGAACCACGGCCCATTCACACGGAAATATCTTCATAGGCAGTGCCTACTGGATCATGCCGTGGGGCTCCGCCTTTGAAAAGGAGAAGAGGGGGATAAAATCTGAGAACGCCCCGAGCACGATACCTTCCTTGGGACGCTATTAAAATGGGGTCCCCTGGGTCTCAGAGCGCCAGTCTTGTCCCGAAGATTGGAATACAAAATGTTGTGCTACTCTCCCTGTTTGTATCCTCCCTGTTGTGTGGAGACTTTCAGTTAAAAAGTCTTCATTAAGTATATTCTCTTGCCTTGGCAGCCTAATGGGGACCTCAGAGAAAATGTGGCTACAGCTGAATCGGGGTGTGGAGGGGGAGACAGCAGCCTCCGTGAGGATCATGTCGAGGTCCCGGCTGGGGGACGGCTGAGGTAGACAGCGGCCGGGACTGTGAGGTCGCAAAGCCCTGCGTTCTGTGGAGTGTGTCTTTTCCCTTCACTGAACTCGGACACTTTGGTTCGAATTTTATCAAAATTACTGAAGAGCTTCCTCACACCACCGCGTCTCTCCTCTCGTTGATGGTGCCATTGTGCTGTCTTTGGTTTTCTCTTCTCTGAAGTCCGAGCGGCCGCCAGGGTTTCTCTGTGTTTATTCTTCCTTCAGAATCACACATTGTGATTTTCTCCCTTGACAAATTGTCTTTGGAACTTTTCTTCCCTCAAGCAAATGTCACAAAGTCACATGTGAGTTGAATAAACATGTACATTTTGTTCTGAAAAAACAAACACTTGAGAATTTCTCTTAGTGTCCAAAAACTATTTAACCTCTTAAAAAAAATAAATCGATAAAAGAATCACCCTATTAAACGGCATGTTTAAATGTTTTAAAGTAGTCTGTGCCCATTGCTATGCAAATGTTTTTGGGAATAATTTTGTGGAAAACTTTGATTCCAGTTGGGTACGTCTAAGGCAGGCTTGAAAGTTTTTGCTAAAAGGTATCAATATGCAAATCTCAGAGACCAACTTGCAACTGGATTCCTGATAAGGAGAAATTTTAATCTCCTCTGAGAGTGAAAATAATTTCCCTACCAGTTAGGATGAATTAGAGTGGATGTTGCTGAGTGGGTGCACATTCATGAACTGCAATTTTTGGCCAAATTATTCTACCTTTTTATTTTAAACATTTCTTTTTTAATAGGTGATACATTTGCATGCTTCAAAATTCAAAATGTTCTTTCAAAATTTTTTAAATTATGGCCTTTAAAATTCAGTGAATTCAGCGTCGGCCTGTGAACCAAAGGGTCACTGGTTCGATTCCCCAGTCAGGGCACATGCCTGGGTTGCGGGCCAGGTCTCCAGCGGGGACGCGCGAGAGGCAAACACACATTGATGTGTCTCTCCGTCTCTTCCTCCCTTCCCCTCTGCCTAAAAATAAAATAAATAAAATCTAAAAAAAATTAAAAAAAATAACAGTTAACATTCAATATTATGTTAGTTTCAGATGTACTCTTACCAGTTTTATGTCTGTCCTTCTGGAGACATTTTATTTTATAGCAGGAAGCCGCTAAAACCTAACTAACAAACCAGTCAACTAACATAACGCACATCCAGTAGCTAACTGACCGGCTAACTTATTAATTACATTCTCCCCGTGCCTTTTTATATGCATGGCCGCACAACATGCGTGCTGTTCCACAGGTCACAGACCACCACGTGGCAGACATGAGCCACAGTGGTCAGTAGAAGGAGCTTGATCCACACCGCACCCCTTCCCCACCCGACATCCTGTTAGCAAGAAGAGCTGGGCTCCACTTTGGGCAAAGGAGATGGTCTTCTTCTCCAGGGCCACGTGCGCCAGCATCTGGGGGCCCCGCTGGAGGTGGAGCAGGTGCCCGGCACCGAGAGGTTGCAGGGGAAGAAGTCCATGGGCAGGTACAGTCAGGGGCCCGGCCTGATCAGCTGGTGATGAGCCTGGCAGGGTCAACAGACAGACGTCCCCAAGCAGGACAAAGAATCCAGCCTGGGCCTCCCTGTCACCGAGAGCACCAATGGACCAAACTCACCCGCCCCCATCAGGTTGTCCCTCCTCTAGAACAGGTGGGCCAGGCTGTTTCAGGAGGCGACCGGTGTTAGAGAGGCCAGAACCGGAAGCAGAGTCCGCAGTCTGTACTGAACAAAGGACCTTACGGAGGACTGTGAGGACTTGGATGTTTTCTCCATTAGACTCTGAACGTCTTGAAATCAGGGATTTTTCATGGCTTTTCTTTTTATGCAAAGACTCCTAACAAATGTTTCACATTAAAATTTTTTTTTTGAGGAGGGGGAGGGAGCCTGAATAAAAAGAGTTTAAAGGTCTTGAGGACCGTGCTCTGATCCCAAGATGTAGGACTGGGGTTCCCCATTCTCCTTATGGCTCGGGCTGGGTCAGTGGCTCGTCCTGATTCTCCCATGAGGCAGGCTGGGCCAGTGACAGAGAGAAGCACTCGCTTGGTTCTCAGCCCACTGACGAAGCGAGCTCAGTCTTAGGTCGATAAGATCAAGGCCTCATTGTAGAACATCATACCGGCTATAATTATGTCCCAGCTTCGTGCGATTATGTTATTTCCTTGGTGAAATGCTGGCATTTATTTGAATATTAAAGTAAGTGATTAATGAAAGATGAATGTGCACATCACTAACTTGCAGTGACAACATTTGGAAACTGCCGGCGCCCACAGATGAAGTCAGTTAAGGGAGTGCCTCTAAGTCCCTTTGAGCTTTGTTATGTTCAAATCCTTCTGTCACAGCAAAGACATGTTTGCCCTTGGAGCACCTCCCTGTTTACTTTGCTGGTCTTTAGCCTCTGTCAAAGGATAAAGATGCCTTTTTTTTTTTTTTAATACAAATGTAGTAAGCAATTTTATAGCCTTTATTTCTTCGTTTATTAGTAACAAGTCCCCCGGGCCCCCATGTCAGTATTTGCCTCATGTGCCTTTGCAACATGTGGGAGAAGGAAGCACAGTGGTCCAGGAGGAGAATAAGGGGGGACTGCAGGGACATGGACAGGAGTCCAGCTGCTGGAAAAGCCCACTTGAATGCCCATTGGGGGAAGCTTGAGGGGGAGGGAAAAACTACAGATAATAGAGTTTTCCTATGAAAACCCCACGGGGTCCATGGTGGGTCCTAGAGCAGTGCTGTCCACATTGGCTGCACATTAAATCACCTGGGACGCTTTGAAAAGTCCAGAAGCCCAGGCCACACACCCGAGCAATTAAGTTAGAGTCTCAGGTGGGTAGAACCCAGACAGTAGGATCGTAGTCACTTTCCATGTTTCCCTGGCAATTAAATGTGAAGCTAGGTTTGAGAGTCACCGCTTTAGAGGGAAACTCGAGCCTCACTTTTGAAGATTCAGTACATGGTTTTTGAGAGGATTTGTTTTGAGACAACGTAGAAACATCTTTGAGGAGGAAAGATCTTTTGGTCGGGACTGCTTGTTCTTTGGTTGAAAAAGTTAAAGCCAAGAGAGTTTAAATGATTTGCCTCAAATCCCACCATGAAGCAGTGAAAATGTAATCCCGGCTATCTTGCCTTTGGTGAGCTTGGTCTCTCCTTAGTCTTAGTTTTCTGAGGTCTGGTCCAAAAGCAACCTTTTAGAATATCTTAGACCCAGGGAAGAGCTATTGAGTATCAAACGAGAGGATGTGTGAGAAAGCCCTTTGTAAGTTTCAGAGCTTTCTCTAAATGAGGAGGATTTGTATTAAGGATATGAGAGATGAGCTCTAGAATCCAATGAAACAGAAATGAAAACAGTTCAACCCAAGTCTTTCTAACCGGGTCTGAAGATAGAGCCTGTGGTTGGATGGGAGTGAAGAGGGCAGAGCAGCTGGATACTCTCCTCTGTCTGTCTTACCTGCATAGCCGGAACCTACCTTACCTGGTTTCCAGTGCTTCCATGGCCAGAAGGTGTCACTATAGAAAATGCTAAGAATAGAAACTGGTTTTGGTGCCATACTCAGCAGCCAAGTTTCTGAGCCCTGCACTTGGGATGGGAGCTCCTGGTTTTCCACAGACTTTTTTTTTTTTTTTTGGTCATCATAGTAAGTAACCTAGCTTTAGTCCCCAAATGTGGCTCCTGAGTTTTGAGAACAGCAACCGAAATTCTCACCACTGAAGAAAATAAAATGGGAAGCGAGAGTCACAAAAGGATGAAAGCTGGAAGGAACTTTTAGGATCGTTTCAACCTCATCATTTTACAAGTGAGAAAATGGAGGCTCAGAGAGCAGATGTGATTTGCTTGAGGTCATTCTGCCCGTTGGGAGCAGAGCTGGACCTGGATGGGAAGAGCACTCCATCACCCTGCTATCCCGCGGGGCACAGGAGGGCACCACAGTGGCAGTGGGCGGCAGCACCCCACAGGCTGCCCTGTAGGGCAGGTGTGATTTGTCGGGGGAGGGCAGATCAGGAAAGGTGTCGCGTGTTTGGGATGTCGCTCCTGGGGCGTGGTCAAGGTGGAGACTTTGAACTACCAAGGAGTAACACAGGAAAACAGGCTGAAGAGTAGTTAGGACAGGTCAGCGGCCCGGAGGTCCCGCTCACCAAGCCAGCTGACCTCTTTCCATTCTACCTGCGAAAGGGAAGCACCCGCTGCATTAGCTGAGTGAGAGCAGGGAGCCCACACACCAACCCTCAGGTTTCTCAACAGCCAGGGAGGGGAGCTGCGCTAAGCCCAGCTCTCACTCCCCCTTTCTGACTCCTAACTCCTGCTCGAAGCAGGGAGAGGGCGTTTGCTCTTTTTACTGTACCCGTTTCCCATCTCTAACAGAGCCTGGCACCTTGAGCTAGTGGACTGACTCAGTGAATGGACGTTGTATAGAGGAGTGGTTCCTTTGAAATTCATTCTCTCACCTAGAAGCTCAGTGTAGGATTTTCCAGAGTCCACTCTGTGGGAGCACCTCAGAAGGACCCCACTCAGAAGCATCTCCTGAGGGACCTAACAGCATCCTCCTGGTTAGTAAGTGTCCTTTAAATACATCGAATCTCCCTTTAAAGAGACTAGGACAAAAAGAAAAAGAAAAAAGAAATCTACACTCTAAAACTCAAACAATAGGGTTCGTAGGAAAATATTTTGGGCTCCTTTTTCTAACCTGTAACTTAATGAATTGATGTCCCTTTGGATAAACTAGATGTATGCACTTTTGCTGTGGAGAATAGAATGTAAGTATTTTATATATAAAGATATGTTTTAATTATTATGATTAGAAGGCGTCCATAGGTTATTGTCCCAATTCTATCAGACAGCTGTAATATTTAGGTGAGGGTTGCCTTATTCTGATTTTTAGAAGTTGTTCTTAAACGCATTTCTCTGGATAAAATTATCGCGGCTTCACTTTGTATTTTAGGATATGCAGCATTTAATCGTTAATTGTGTGTTACCAGAGCAGAGCAAACTTATCACCAAAGGGGAGCTGCGATTCTTCCCTCGCAGAGCCCCGCGCCCGTCTGATGACACGTGCCATGATTTCTGGTCAAGCGTGGGCTCTTTATACATCCCTCAGTTTTTACAAGAAGATCTTCTGAGAGCTGATTGTATAGAAAGACGTGTATTGGAGGTCCTGAACATTGAGCTTTTGCCACCACAGCGTATGGCAGAGGGCAGCCCTCAGAACGATGTCCACATGACTCATGGCCGGCCCAGTCCGGCTCATCAGAGGTGGGGGGACCCTTGCTACAACTTCGGCTCTGGGTCCCTATGTGAATTCCCCTCCCTACTGAGCTGGGCTGGGCCATGTGTGAGCTGCATGGTTGACGTTTGCACTTCTGGTTAAGGCCACTTTGATTCCCTGGGCACAGTGAAGTTTGTAACTTACAACTTCCCCTCTCCCCTTTTCTCACTGATTGCAGAAAAGCCTAGACATATAGTTGTACATTTTAGCAAGGAAATTGAATTTCATGGCATTAATTTTGTGTACTTCCTTGACTTCTAATTCATATATGCCACTGGGTATATATATTTTTCTATTTAATTTAACGTACAGTGTCTGTGTTTCTAAGTTGTAATTCACATTTTTTTTAGACCAAGTTAGGACCAGGAACAGAGTCCGGAGATAAAACTCCACTTCTCTCTCACCTCCAAAGATAATAGTGTAGACTGTGGCCCTTTCCCGCTTCCTTACACACACACACACACACACACACACACACCCAGAGTCTTAGGACAAAGTCAGCTCTACCACTTAGACTCAGAACGCCCCGTTAGAAAGTGACTCAAAGCGGCCTTCATCTCCGTGTTCCACAGACTGTAGATGAGCGGATTCAGCAGGGTGGTCACTACAGCATAAAAGACCACCACCAACTTGTCCTGCTCAGCTAAAGCCGTGGTGCGGGGATGCATATAGGTAACCGGGGCCATCCCGTAGGACATGGAGACCACAGTGAGGTGGGAGGCACAGGTCCCGAAGGCTTTGTGGCGCCCCACCATGGAGCAGATCCATAGGATGGTGGCCACAATGTAGCCGTAGGACGGGGAGACCAGGCAGCAAGGTACCAGCAGTGTTGCCATGCTGGAGGACACTATGACTACCTGGTTGAGGGTGATGTCCACACAGGCCAACCTGACGAGAGCCAGTGTTTCTCAGGGCACATGGTTCAGCACGTGGTGCCCACAGGTGGAGAGGCGCAGAGTGACCGCTGTCTCCATCGCAGAGTTAGCCACAAGCCAAGAGTCTGCTGCCAGCACCGCGTAGCCCCCCATGCTCATCGTTGACACGTGGCTCAGGAGGTCACAGACCACCACGTAGCGGTCATAAGCCATTGTGGCTGGCAACAGGAACTCAGTCCCCCTAAGGCCAGCAAGAAGAAGAGCTGGGTCCCAGTCAGGCGAAGGAGATTGTCTTCTCCTGGACCAAGTGCACCAGCATCTGGGGGACCCCGCTGGAGATGGAGCAGATGCCCACCACTGAGAGGGTGTAGAGGAAGCAATAGATGGGCAGGTGCAGTCGGGGGTCCAGTGGATGGGGAGGATGAGGAGGCCATTGCCCAGTGGGGTCAGCAGATAGGCAGTTCCAAACAGGACAAAGAGTCCAGCCTGGGTCTGCTTGTCACTGGAGAGCCCCAGGAGGACAAATTCACCCCCCAGGTCAGGTCCCTTCTCGTGGGGCCAGGGTACCAGGATGCAGGGGGTGGAGCAGAGTCACAAAAAGGCAAGTACAGGTCACACTTTAAGAGTCTCTGGATTAAGCCGTGGGCTCAGACTCGGAGGGGAAGTGGGACACCTCCCCTGAGGTTCCTTAACCCAGGTGCTTAGGGGAGATTACAGTGACGATGCTACAGAGAGGGACAGTGGGGTTCTTACTCTGAACTGTGAGACTCTCAAGGCTAATGTCCCTGTGATGGTCACCCTTTTATGCCTAGGATCCAGCACAGTTACAGTTGTGTAGGAGATAGCCTATCAATGCAGAGAAAAGAGAAAAGACGTGTTGCAGGAAAGGGAGAAAGCATGATAGAAGGAAAACAATAAAATAAAAGAGAAAGAAAAAGGAAGGAAGGAAGGCAGGAAGATAAGGAGGTAAGAAAAGTGGGATACAGCAATGAAAGATTCTGCGGCCTGGGCAAACAGTGGGTCAAGTGTTTTAATCAGACACTGGAGATCAAGAAGGGTCCTTTAAGTCATTCCTAAAAGATGGATTCAGTCGCTCTTCAGGCTTCTTCTAGGGTCCAGTCTGGGTTACTTTCTAGAATGGGATCCTCTTCTATCATTCTCATTGTGCTCATTGTCCAGATGAGGCTTAAATCTTTTAGAACAATTTTTGTTCAGTTTCTACATGTGCCAAGGACTGTGCTAGACATCAGATACCTGTCTGTGAACAAGATAAAAACACAAGTCCTTTTTCCTTGGTTCTTATAATGTAATCAGAAACACAGAGGAAATCGGCAATCACAAAATTAAGATAACCAGGAACAGAGACTGAATGAATAATTACAAAAATTAATTAAGAATACTTGTGCTAAGTTCTTTGAAGGAGACGAACAAGGTTACTAGTTGGTTAATTAAAGTTGCAGCTGTGATTAAGGGGTCACTGCAGTTACGCCTTCCTTCTCAATAATGCGTAATTTATATAGTACGTTGCAGGCATTTATATAGCTGTTTAGATAAATGATCGACAAAATAATGTAATAGGAGCATCTGGAAACCAATGATATTTACATAGGACTACTGACGGTGACGTTTACGGAAGTCCACTGACTTTTTTCAGAGGGAGTGAGTTCTCCTTTTTCAGCTAAGATTGCTCTGGGCTACCTCCCTTCCCAAGTGTCCACCGGCCCTCTGTAAAAATAGAATTAAATGCCCGCGGTTTTTCTTAATATAAATGGAATCTCAAGGCGTATTTCCTGCTCTTTTAAATAATTTATAAATGAACTCATTTGTTAAAAATAACTAAAATAAGTCGCTGAATATATATGAGGTACTACGTGTTTTAACCAGGTTCTAGGAAATGCTGTCTTTCACTGTTAGGAATTTGTGTTTAGAAAGTCAGCAGTGCCACAGAATCAAATTAAAAAAATTTAAAATACAGATCTTGGTAAAATCTGTGAGAATTAAATGAGAGCCGAACAAAGGACAAATGCAATACCTCAGTGTTAAGAAAACTGGAGCGGAGCCCTGGAATCTAATACAATAGGATGGAAAAGCATAATCCAATTCGGATTTCTTCTGGCCGGGAATGGTGGCCTGAGCTCTTATTGATGAAGGGAGAGAACGGAGAACCTGGATGGAGTGGGCACCTCCTTGCCTTCTATTCAGCCCTGGCCCCGCAGTGGCCGGGAGGTGTCACTGTAGAAATTACTAAGACTAGTAACTGGCTCTACGGCCTCAGGCGTGGTTGGAGACTGGGCTCCAGGGTCAGAGTCCAGTAGCTGCTGGGCTGCTGGGGCTCCGAGCACGGCCCTAGGGGGCCCATGGCTGCCCACAGAGCTGGGTCCTCGTATCAGCAGATGAAGTAATTCAGTCCTGACCTACTCTGACCCAGAGGCTGCCGCAGCATCTGGAATCCTCACCCTCAAGGTTGCTATCGCAGATCAAGAGCCCCTCCAAAAGGGCTCTGGTATGAAATAAGAGTATAAAAAAATGCCATAAGGGAAAGGAATCATAGAGTGCATGCTTGCCATCCATTTCATTTTACAGATGAGGAAACCAAGGATGGTTTTTTTTCCCCAATCAATTTTGTTGTTTTTAGATGATAAACTATTTTTATTAATAAATAGCCTCATCTTCTATTTGGGGGGAATAATTAGAGAGTTCTGTTCCACTTTCCTGGGCTTAACGAGCATGTGCTGGGCATTGAGCAGTGCCTGGTCCAGTGGCAAGTGCTGCGGTGACAGGGGGTCAATACCGCCTCGTCCCCCTGTCCAGGCACTCAACCCGGCAGGAGGACAGAGAGAATGAGTTGTGATCTTATGTGAGCTTTCGAAGGAAGCTCAAGTATCAGGTCTGGTAACTGAAGACAGGGAGTCAGGTATGTAAATAGCGAAGCAGACGTGTAGAAATAATAAGGAAAAAGTAAAGAAACCACCAGTTTATTTGCTTCTTGGAAAAAAAAGTAGATGAGGCTTAAGGTGTATGTAGAATTGGAGACCTGAGTTTCAATTTTGGGGGCCATATTTTCTTTACCTGCACAATGAACAAATTAGGCAAACACCAAGATTTCTCCCAGCTCTAGATGTCTGAAATAAATGAATATAGGTAAACGATAGTTTCAAGAAGGATAAAAAGGGAAAAAGAAATTCTTCAGCCTTTGATCACTCTTCACAGTAGAACTAGAGACAATAAAATATTATGGGTTACTGGGTTTAGGAATCAAAGCATTTATATCACACATAAAAACCTGTGTGGGGAGGTGTCAATGATTGGGACGAGGCTGGCTTGAAAAACTAAGGCTAACAAAATAGGAAAGGGGCCACGCAAATAGAAATGAGAGAATCTTTTAGGTCAGAGATGAAAGACTTGCAGACTTCTGATACACACGTGTGCTTCTTTCTAAAGTTGGTCCCAGATATTTCCTAGAGTAAGGTGATCCCGAATATCAAGTTTTCCACCAGATCAGGGGCCAAAACTGAAAAAAGATGGATCTATGTGTATCTTTGATTCTTACAAGGATCCCAGCTCTTCTCCATTCCTCCTTCTTAACTCCAGCATAATGAAATTGCCTTATCGCCAAGAAAACAGCTTATCTCTTTTGATCTCTACTCTGTAGTTCTTTGAATGCATGTCTGTATATACTGAGCACTTCAGTTTATGTTCTTGATTCGATGACTGACCAAGACTGAGGACTCTCTTGAGTGTCTCACAAACAAGGAGTTGCATCATCTAGGTCATGGGAAGCATCGAAGAGCCTCTAGTTCCAACCAGTGAGAAAAACACAGGAGAGGATCGCAGGGCAATCCTGGTTACTCCCAGGTAATTGGGTTGCATCCTCTCAATCTCTTCACAGCCTTCCCTGGGGGGGACTCACCGAAGCTGTGTTCACCTTATGCACAGCACCTATTTTGGATGGGGAGACGACACACCTCTCAGGAAGCCCTTGAAGCCGTTGTCCATCCTCTTCCTGGGATTGGAGGTTTTACTTTGTCAGCCTTAGCTGATACTTTTCAGAACCTGAGAATCCCCGGAGGGCAGTTACTTGCTCTTGGTGTGTTTCTTCCCTCATCCTCCACTCCCCGCCCCCTACCTACTTCTTGGCAACTAGCACAGCTCCTCACTCTTCTAAGCTCGCAACGGGATAAGCATTCCAAAAAATGATTTTATTTCAACTCTTAATCGTTCTTCTAGTTACCAGGCTAATGAGCCCTTCCAAGACTCTTCAGGGTCTCTTGGCACCCTTCAAGGCTATGGTGTGGCAGGAGACTTTGGCAGGAGTTAGGAGACAGGAATAAAGTCTAAGAGCCCAATCTCCCTCTGATGGGAAGAGCATGAATGCATCTTCTCTCTTCCTTCCCCTGTGCCCAGTTTCAGTGACCAGGGAGTGGTGAGTAAACATTGCACAGTAGAATCATTAAGTTCATGGGCTGGAAACCATTGAGAAGTCCCAAGTTCACAATCATTAAAATATTTCTACAGGCTCCCTGGTGGTCTCCCATATCACATTTCTGTTGGACTGGGCTTTCTTTCCATATTTTCATACCACCGGAAGCTTTTCCAGCTTTTGCTAATCTTGATCTCCCGGGTCTTGATCGCTTTCCTCAAAGTTTTAATAACTTCACTGGCATAACTAGAAGGAACAAAGAAAACAATAAGTCAGGATGGAGTTTTATGCTCAATATTTGTCTATCTGTTTCTATGGTAATAAAACATGGGTCTGTGATGTGGGAAGGAAAAGCAGACACATTGTTAATGAGTAGCCCACTAGAATTTTTTTCGGAATAACTGACCAATATTAGCAAGGAACAGCTGTAATTAGCTTGAAGACTTTTTTAAATTGACTTTATTGGAGTGACACTGGTTAAGAAAGTTATATAGTTTTCAGGTGCACAGCTCAACAGCGCATCATCTGTATAGTGTATCGTGTGTTCACCACCCCAAGTCAAGTCTCCACCCATCGTCACTGATCTCCCCTATACCCCCGCCATCACTCTAATGGCCATAGATGGGGGGATTTGTAATCTCAGTTCATGCTCTTCCCTTTGGAGAACCAGGTTGCTTTCTGCTGCTTTCACCATCCAGCTACGCCCAGGACCCAAAGGACCTGAAGCTCTCCCAGCCTCCAAGTCCATCAGAAGAAAAAACTGTTGGGGTTTTCTGACTTAGAATTAGAGCCTAAAGCTGAGGGCTGGAAGGGCAGAGGCGAAAAGCAACCTGAGGGGGAAAGGGGAAGAGAGACTGACACCTGAGAGGTAGGATTCCGGAGGTGTCAAAGGTAGACTTGGCATGAACTGGTACAGGTGAGCCAACAGCAAAGGAGAAGAACTGCTGGGTACCATCTTCCAGACAACATAGTGCAAGATCATCTAAGAAAAATATTTTCTTGCTGGTAAAACAAAAATTCAGCTTTCCTGTTTTTCTACACACTAAGGCTACAGATGATATGGAACTGAATGGAAAAAAATAAGGTTAGAAAATAGTAGCTACGGTATGATCCTAAATTGTAAAAAATAAAATGCATGCAACTGGATGCACAGAGAGGCTAAACACAGAAAGAGCGCTGAGAGGATGATCATAAAATGTCAACGGGCTAACCCTGGTAATAGGTGGGATTTTTTTGGTAATGGGCTTGTAAATATTTCAATTTTCTTCTTTTGGCTCATCTGCATTTTGAAAAACGTCTGCAACAATCCTATTATTTTTCTAATATGAATCCAAAGGAAAATTGAAAAATCACGATCCGTGTAGACATATCATACTGAAATGGGGACACTGAGAAATCAACATGCTGGCTTCACGTCTGGAGCCGCTGAATGGCCTGTGGACAGCATGGTGATTGCTAAGGAATGGAGGGAAGGCGTAATTAAAATTCGGCCCCAGCAAAGTGCTGTGACTGCAGGCTTGGAATCATTTATACCCTGAGAGGTAAATTTGTTAACATTCTGTGGTGACACCTCCTTGGGACGACAGACAGGATAATTGGTGTTTGCTGTGGCTTTGATATAAATAACTCCATGACTTTGGGCAAGTCATTCAATCTCCCTGGGTCTCATCCGAGAAACAGAGATTTGATTAGAATTCAAAAAGTCCCTTTTGTCCTACAAGGTAAAAGTCACAGATTCCAGGGACTGGGGTGTGAACTCATGGGGGCGGGGCATTATTCAGCTTCCTGCAGGTCCAGAGTGTTGGGGCAAAACTGAGGCAGGCGGGCAGGCCTGGAGGTGAGCAGAAGACTGGAGAAAAAACCAAGTCAGCTTCCATATCTAAAGGACAGGAAGACAATTGTGTCTAAGCGTAGCAGGAAATACCCGGTCAGAACTCCTTCTCTCTGCTTTTTGGGATATTAAGAAACAGCATTTTGCTTAATTGGGGCAAGGAAAAGATACTGCTTCCCTTTCTGCTACCCCCTGCAGAGAATTTCAGAATGTCAGGGCATGAAGAGATCCCCACATCAGACATATCTTGATTTTCACCTCAGCTGGCTCTCTACCAACGTTCTAGCTCTGACCGTGTCTGTGCTGACCAAATTCTCCTCACCCCCTTAGGACACAGCACACACCCAGGACTCCCTTTAGGGCCAAGCTCACACCAAGCTAGGGACTCAAAAAGAAGCAAACAGGATATTTTAGCAAAATATCTCACATGCTTTTAACTTAGTGATCACACTCTGATTGTCGTGTAGCAGTGTGGTCCTGCAGTCAGACCTGTCGTGGCTGGACGCTTCGTTTCCTCCTCTGTCCACATGGACTCACAGTCCCGGTCAGTTGCGTCCGTGGAAGAATGGAAGGGAACAGAATGACCGGGAACCCAACCGAAGGCCAAGAAGAAGCAGCTGAATGCAGATCAGGGTTGGGGTGCGTACGGAGCACAGAGAATACAAGGAACTGGTGGAGAGAGGAACTCTGAGAAGTCCCTCATTGGAACTGCATGGAGCTGAAACTGAGGGTCCCAGCCACCCACCGGGGCAAGCGTGATGAGCTGAACTGAGGAGAGAGGAGACGGCCGTTCTCCGTGCAAGATGGACACCGTACAGAGAATAGTAGGTCTAACGGTAGTACTGTGGGATTGTTAGATCAGTATCATTTTGTCTTTATTGATTCCAAATTTCTAATTGTCCTGAAGCACCTAAAACTCACTGTCTTTGGATCTGGACGCTGAGAGCTTGATAAAGCAGAAGTACAGGCAACTCAGGACATGATCTAGGGGAAGTCCCCGAGTTCCTTAGAGAAGGAAAGCCCTCCCCTCCTGGCACGGGCGTCGGCTGAAAGATAACAAGAGAAAAGTGAGAGAAGCAGACAGTCAAATATCTGTGTCCTGATCACCCCTTTTGAGGGACTTAATCCCTGAGGATGGAGGAGGGATGAGGGGAGGGGAGGGCCAAAAGCAGAATGCTTTCCTGATCCCCGTCTGGAGACCTGGTGGGAGCCTCTGGTTCAGCGTGGCCCAGAAACTCCGCAGCAGTGGTTGGAGAGCAGAGGCATAACAGTGCGGGAGGGTGCCAGAGAGGCCAACCTGAGCCGTGCTTCTGGCTTCTAGAACATGGGGCGCAGGCCCCAAACAGCTGAGAGTTTTGCCAGCTCACCTGCTGGGACCGGATCAGCGTGGTGCAGAGAAGGACGACACAGTGGATTCCCTAAGCCAGGGCCCCAGAAGGAATCGTGGTCAATTTGTGATGGGTGTGTGTGTGTGTGTCTGGGGGAATCATATTGGAAAACCCTGAAGTGGGGCCGTTTCAACAAAAGGATTGCCACGGAACCCTGACAAAGCCCGACAACAGTCCGTGAGTCCCTCAGCCCCAGACTTCAACAGTGGTTGCCACGGACTAGATCCAATCAAACCACAACTCAGCAGAAGCCAGCCCTGGGTATGGATACAGATGGGAAGAGCTGCCCAGCTGCCGGCACCTGCACCAGGACTATAGGAGCGATTCTATACCCTCATTTCAGGTCCCACAATATCCCCATAGTACCAGTTTTTCTCTTATGCCCAGAAGTCACCTCGAGAAAGGAGAGAAAGGTTGAACACTGAGTTAATTAAATGTTGAATTAGAATTTAACAAAAGATTAAGAAGAAAGATTAAGTTAAAGAAACTATCTATACTGTAGAAAATGAGATAATTTTAATTGGCATGTTATATTGTTTGCTTTTTTCCCCCTCTTTCCACGCTACCCCATCAGGATGTAGATTCAGCAAGATCAGATCACGATAGAGAGAGCAAGACAGCTACATTTTCACTGAACATCCACGAAGAGTGTTTTTTAATTTGTTACTCCGTCACATAGGGAACTCGACCTTGAAGCAAAGGCTGTTCCGACTCTTTGTGTGCCAGTGATCTCTTAAGGAAGACTTCTCTTACAGAAATAGGCTGTACTCTACCTGTTCAAGGTTAATACATAATAAGGATGTTACACGAACTTTCGAGGAAATGATTCTTATGAAGTGTGTAGCGCTCATTAAAACTCTAGTGACCACGTCTCTCTTTCTCAGCCCTACCACCACCACTTAAATGGTTTCCCCCAAGTCCCCTAGAGAAGACCAAAGCACAGAAATTCCATCTTAAATGCTTCCTAGTGTATAAAGGTAGGAAGCAGAGCAGTGCTCAGGCCCTCTCATGACAGAACTCGTTAGTGGTGAGTTGTATCCAAGGCTATTGAAGTCGCTGTCAGGCATGGCAGTCGTCAGCCCACCTAACCTGCTTCTGACAAGGTATCTCTTGCAATTTCATTGGGGAAAGGTAGGGAAGCACTAATTCTTTTTTTTTTTTTTTAAGTGGAAGAAACTGAAAGAAGAAGGTGCCTAACTGAGACCCAGATATAGCAGTTCACTGAAACCGAACTAAACTATTCCTAGTAACAGGAAGACCTTGTGGCAAGGAGATAGGAGGGCAGAGAAGGAGGGCGTGGGGAAATGAGTAACGATGCAGCTGTTCAAAGGCACGAAGGAAAAGACCCAGGCAAGCAGTAAGTCTGGGCATGTGCAGACATTGTAGGAAGTGAGCTTCCTCCAAGATCTAGGGGTCCAAATAGTGTGTAAAATATTGGTTCCATCAGTATAACTCCTGGTGTGAAAATTACTCCTATCCACCCAAGGCCACCGTTTTGAACCCACGCTGGTCTGACTCCAGTCTCAGGCCTCAGTATCTAGGGTGAAAGGAGGATACTATAATGGGGAGACTATCTTGGATGATCCAGGTGAGCCCAATGTGGTCATATGAATCCTTGTGACAGGGGAGGGGCAGGAAGATCAGAGTCAGAGAAAGGAGATATGATGGCAGCAGCATGAGACTGGAGTGAGGTGAGGAAGGGGCCACAAGCCGAGGAAAGCTGGTGGCCACTAAAAGCTAGAAAGGCAAGGAAAACTGTTCTCCATGGAAGCCAGCACCTTGACCTGAGCCCAGTAGAATTGATTTTGGCTTTCTGATCTCCAGAATTGTCTGAGAATAAATATGCATTGTTTTCAGCCATTAAATCAGTGGTAATTTGTTACAGCAGCACTAAGATGCCAATGTACCTTCTAATCTCTTAATCTCTACCCTCTTCTCCCCCTGGCATTACAGGATCACACTTTCTTCTCATACCTTGCCTTGTTGTCTTGCATCTGACCTCCTTCTCCCTCTCCACCTCTGTCTCTCAGCTTGTAGACCTTTTGGAATTGCCAGATTGTCAGCTGTGCCCATAGATAGTGCCAATGAAAAACCCCACCTTTAGTCAAAATAGGTGATTCCTCTGCCAACCTTGAGTTCCATGACAGGGGACACCTCTTTCTGGCCCACTGTAGAGGGGCCTGTCATGAGTGTGGGGCTATCTGCACCAGAGTCTCTTGACTCCTTTGGCCGTGGGCTGGGCTGCCTTAGGACACCACTGACAACAGCCCAAGGACTGTAGACCATCCCAGTCCCAGGAGCGCTCTGTGTCATTACCGCTACAGAAATGTCTGTCGCTGGACACCAGGAGGTCTTCTTCATCCCCAGTTGCTCCCTTCTGTTTCTCCAGAGGCTCTGCAACTTGATAAAAGACATTAAAATGGATTCTGTCTCAGTTTTGTCTTTGTGTGAGAACCATCAGGATGAATGCCTTATACCCACACCTTCCAAAAGGAAGTGCTGCTTTATTGCACTTTTACAGAGTTTTCAGGGAGGGTTTCTAAAGCCAGTTATTGACTCTCATCCTGTTCCCCAGCCCTGTATGAAAGGGTTGAAATGGAAGAGGAGGGGGAAGAGAGTGGAGAGAAGACTTTTTCGGAGGGAGTTGGTGTTTTCTGGTGTTTGTCCCGCCTTGCCTCCAGGCACGAGGGACAGCGGGAGACTTTCCCCTCCACCTTAAGCCACTTATTCTCTTGTACCAGTCGTTATGCACCCCTTGAGGTCCGGGGAGCCTAGGGACTGGTAAGAGGAGCTGTGGCTAGAGAGGCAGAACAGAGAGGAGGAAGGGGGCCGCACGGGCCTGCAATAGCGTTTGTCCTGTCGCTACAGCAGAAGTACCCAAAGCTCTCTTGTAGACCAGAGGTGGGCCCCATGGAAGTCAGCTGGCCAGATGTGACTTTGACTCTCTCCCAAGAGACTACTTGGAGGGGAAATGTGACCCTAACAGAGGGGGTGGGCCCTCAGATACACGGAGGTTGAGGGAGAAACTGTAAATGTGCCTGGGTGGGTGGGTCTGGGGCTTTGTCTGCGTCAGGTAGCTGCAAAGGGCCCAGTTGGAGACCCTCCGAGGGAACCGTGACAGCGCGTCTGAGCGCAGTCAACCCGCCCTGGGAATCTGCTCCGAAAGGCACCATTGCCAGCCAGCAGAGATGTTTCCGCCCCGTACCCGTGTCGTCCCCCTGCTTCAGCCCCAGGAAAAGCCAGGCGCAGCCTAGTGGAGGCTGGGCAGGGCAAGGAGGGGAGACAGAGGGAGGAGAGAGAAGAGCGAAAAAGCTGACTCCCCAGATTCAAGTTTCTCAGCTTGGGGGTGAGGGAAAACTTCAGCTTGTGCGGGAGCTCTGGGTTTCTATTCTACATTGGACTGGCTGCTTTTTGATGCTGAAATAGCCAAAAGTACCTAGACACTTTTTTAATTTTCCATGGGAACCAGGACATTAGCCTACACGTTATGGATTTAGTCTGAGGGTGGGGCAGGGACTTTCCCCACAGAGCGGATGTGAGGGTATGCAGATCTGAAGGAACATGGTTATTTTCTGCTTATACCCTGAGAATTCGATGTTCCATGAGTCAGTTCCTCTTGGCTTCCAGGACATGATAGATTTGAGATCTGGTGGCCTGGCACCTGGAAGTCTCATCTTGGTTGTGACCTCTTCCCAAGATTTTCACATCTTGTCCAGCCTCAGGTACTCCGTGTGTAGCAGAAGAGGCTGTTTTATTTACCCAGCAGACCACCACTGCAAGGCTCAGGGCGGCCAAGCCTGGTAGCCGAGGGTATAGATTCCACACTCTGGACGCCCTCATCTGAACCTTGGCTCCCACCCTGCGTCTTTATGACATTGGGCAAGTTAAAGTCTCTACTGCCTCAGTTTCTTCAAATGTGAAATGGGGAGAATTGTAATATCTGTCTCATGGGGCTCTCGTGAGGATAAGATGAAAGAATCCATGTAAAGCACTTAACCCAGTGTCTAGTCTATGGTGAACCCTTGACGAATGTTGGGTATTTTTATGTTCGAAATACTTTGCACACTGTGGGAGAAAGACACTCGTCAAAGCAATGCTACAAATAGAGCTATTTCCCACCTCCCTCCCATGCATTTGCTTCTATCCCATTGAGCTTTGTAAACTCAGAATTTTCTTATTTTCTCTTTTGCACAATGCAAGCTGATTCAACCGTTCTCTGCGTCAAACCCTAAGTGCTTTATGCCACCCTTGGGATTTTGTTAGAGATGTTTGGAAACACCCTTTTAGAAGCTTTTCTGGTTGGAGTTGCTCTTCAAGTTTTGCATCAAGTACAGAAAACTTCAAGCTCCTGGCCAGTGGGGCTGCAGTGGACAGCGGGGTGCCATCCGAAGCAGAGGATACACTCCGGGCAGGGAGACCTCCTGGCCGCTGCAGTGGGCGGTGGGCATGGGGGCACTGCCACCATAGGGAGGCCTTGGGAATGGCTGTCCAAGATCAAACATGGGTCCGGAAGCTGTGCAGAGGCAACAGGGACCCTCTCCCATCTTGCCTGTGTCCGTGTTAACACTGAACTGACTGCCAGTGTCCTGAAGAATCACTGGAGAGCAGGGTGCTGCCCGAGGAACTGCTGCCACTCCCTCCTGCTCTGCACCTGTCTCTAAGTCCAGTGGAAACACCCCAAAGAAACGCCCCAGGCTCCCAGAAGAAAGGTGACTCCCCAGCTCAGATCTTGCAGGTGCGCGTTCCACTTCTCTCTGTCCCGAGAAAGGAAAGAAACCTTGCATTTGTGTTGTACTTATTTCCTTCTGGGGATTTCACAGACACTGTCTCATTTGAGGAAGGAGAAAATTGAGGCTAGGTTAGGCTCCACAGGATCTGCCCGACGTCATGTGTTTCCAAAGTCTGAATCTAAGGAGTTTGACTCCAAGGCTTGGAGTAGCTTGGCTCTAAAAAAGTTCTGGTGGGAAAAGCACTATAATCATTATAATATCACAACCATCAGACATGTATTTAAAATCCTATTCCACTAGCCTGAGGCAGCAGTAAGGTCGGTGGAATGATTTGAAGACTTCTGCTTGTAAAAGAGATGTTTATTCAGAGAAAAAGAAGGTAATCTATGTCAAACATCCTTGAAAAATGATTTTAAGATATCTGGGTTGTCCAAATCTTTACTCTAAAAGTCTACAAAAATCAACAAAACCGTTTATTAAATATTATTAATGCTAGCATTTATCTTTAAAAATCAAGTTCATATATCAAATTACATTTTAATGATCTATATGTGCCTTTTCTTTTTTGTTTGGGGCCTTTTCACAGTTTACTAGGCATTAGAGTATTTCACTACTTTAAATTATTTTAAAAGTTTATAATCATTTTATGGTATATATATTTTGCCATGTAGAGGATTAATTTAACAACAGTTTTTAGTTGGAAAACCAGCCCTCTATTTACAATGTATTTTTAAAAGTTTTTGTATTAGTTCCATGTGTATAACATAATGATATGATATTAGTATATATTACAAAATAATCACCACAATAAGTCCAGTTAACATCCACTGCCACACATAATTACAGATTTTCTTTCTGGTGACGAGAACTTCCAAGATCCACTCTTCTAGCTACTTTCAAACCTGCAATACATTATTAACTATAGTCCCAATAGTATTCTTATAGGAAAATATCACTTATATCATGACATAAATTTTGATAACATAAATTTCCAAGATTATTGCGGGTAAAATGGTGTTTTAAAAAATTGGGAGTGAATTTCTTCTGCTGCAGCAAAACATTTTATCGGTGATACAGGACTTTCCGGTTTAGTAGTGACATTGGACAAAGCCGAATAGGCCCGTAGTTTGCAAACATAACCACCCCATAACTGAACCCCTCTAGACCTCCTTCCCTTGCCCGTGGCCAGGATGGAGCTGCATTCTCAACGCAAACCATACATCCCAGTGCACGGACAGGTACTTGATTTCACTGTGGAGTTCGATGGGTTGAAGGAGGTGGGGCTACATCATGCATCGCACAGCAAGCCTTCCCCCAGTTCACCCTACATGGCTTTCATCTTCCCCCGAAGTCCCCTTTCCCATTACAGCTGCCTCTACGCCCATAACTGAGGCGTCCTCAGTTATGGGCGTAGATGGCTGTGCATAATTTTGTTGCAGGAAGGAGTGATGTGAAGAAGCAGGCATCCACGTAATGATGGAGGCGGTCAGGTCCCGGACGCCCAGCACGGTACCTGCTCTGTCCCCAGCAGCAGAGCTGAGGGGTCCTCACCAGAGCAGCCTTGCTGTGTGGCGTGGCTTCCCTGCCTCCACGCCCAACTCTACAGCCCTCCTAGAGACTTACAGGTTTTTAAAGCCCCCTTTCCAATGGTTTTTCTGCTTCACTTACTAGAGTGGGTTGCTATCATTATTCTTTTTTAATGTAGTTAAAACACTGACTGATCTGCCTCGTTGACCTCAACCTTAGCCCCCAAACCAGTTCGCAGTCTTTCTAAGCATTCACTCCTCGGACTTTCCCACCTCAGAACTCCCTCACACAACGGGAATGCGAGGCAGAGAGCGGTCCAGCAAAACGTAACCTGCCACCACCTGCGGACCCCCCCCACCCCCCCGCCCTTCATCAAGGAACAACAACGATAAAAACAAGAGCAAAGGTGCTAGTGGTGGCCGGGGCCCGGCAGGCATGGCCTGGTCTCCGGCGTGACAATACTTCCGGACATGGGCTACATTGTTTGGCTGCCAGATCTTTGCTCGTGATTTGCTGAGGCTCGTACAGGTGACTTTGGTGCTCCTTGGGCTGGATTAGACCTCGCTAATGCCATCTCTGGCTCCAGTATCATAGTGTTCTAGAAATAGTAGTATACTTTGGCACTGTTGATCACTCCATCCTTTCCTTGGTTTCTGTCATGCCACGTTATCTTGGATTTTCTCCTATTTTTCTGACTGCTCTAAAAAAAAACAACAAAAGAACCACTCATCTCTGTATTCCTCTTCCTCTGCTTAACTTCTATTTTATTTTGTAAGCACTTATTGAATAAGTAACGCAAGTATGTATATAAAGTATTTAACGATAGTAAGGGTCCGTCCCACCTCTGTCCCCCCGTTCCTCAGATTCTGAATTCGGTTACACGTGTGTGTATGTGTGTAAACATATAGGATGTATATGAGTGCACATGGCATGCACACACATTACATTCTGTGTATTTATGTATATAACTGCTCTCATAACATTGAGTTATTCACTGTTTCATTCGACACTGAGCAGCTATTCTACATACCAGACACTGTTCAGGACAGGGAACGAAGCAGAGAAATTTCACGGGGTTCATATCCTGTCGGGAGGAACAGCCAACGAAAACATTAGAAAGACTGTCAGATAATTTCCAACAATGAGAGAGGCTTGAGAATTGAAGCATGATAATGAGAGAGGACAGAGAGGGGATGCCATATAGGGTGACCAGTGCAGGTCTCTGTTCTATGAGGGGTTAGTATTTAAGTCGAGGTAGCAAATGAATGATGGGGAAGAGCCATCCAAGTGAACATAGCAAGAGACAAGGCCAGAGTCAAGGACGACACCTTGATACCTACTATCAGGCACCTTGCTTTTTCGCTTGACATTTATGGGAACTGTTCCCTGTCTGATCAAACTCCGCCCTTCTCGGGCTCCCCCTCGACCGCCTTCCCCTCCTCCTCCTCCTTTTTGGCAGTTGCATAGGATTCCATTGTCGGGATAAGCCATCATTTATTTAGTCAGTCACATGTCAGTATTTAAGCAATTTGTAACCTTTTGCTGAGTCAGGCAGTGCTGACACGAACATGTTTGAACATACATACTTGTCCTGCCTGCCAGCTCCTGCGGCCCCCCGCTGCGCTCCGTGCATCATGGCAAGCCCACGGCCCTGCCGGCCCCAGGGGTGGGGAGAACTCGGCAGGCGCTTGGGGACGCACAGAGGCAGGTTTCAGGCTCTGGGCCGCACTGTCTTTGGCTCTTCCTCCAGGGACGCGCGGAGGATGCCGCAGCTGCTGGGAAGCTCGCCTTCTGTGGAGACGTCGCCAGGTTCTTTTTCCTGAATCTGGTCCTTGAGTCCCCCCTGGTGGCATTCCTGATGCTGACACCTCCTGGTAGACTAAACGTCAAGGAGCAGAGCTGCCCACTCAGGCCCGTCCCCTGCCTGCTCTCAGGGTTCACACAGACTCCGAGCCTGCAGTTGGCCAGGCCGCCACCGCCCCAGCACCCTGTGGATGGCGGCGGTGATCTCCCGGTTGCGCAGGCTGTAGATCAGCGGGTAGAGCAGCGGCGTGACGTTGGTGTAGATGAGCGCCAGCGTGCGGTCCGGCCGTGGGGTGTAGCTGGCCTTGGGCCGCACGTACATGAAGGTGGCGCAGCCATAGTGCAGGAAGGTGACGACCAGGTGCGAGGCGCAGGTGGAGGCGGCCTTGCGCCGTCCGCTGGGGGAGCGCAGGCGGCGCAGGGTGGTGGCGATGGCGCCGTAGGAGGCCAGGATGAGCGTGGAGGGCAGCAGCAACAGCACGAGGCAGGCGCCCAGCAGGGGCAGCTCGTCTGCATAGCTCCGCGTGCAGGCCAGGTGCAGCAGCGCTGTGATGTCGCAGAAGAAATGCACCAGCAGGCGGGAGCCACAGAAAGGCAGGTGGAAGACCGCCACTGTGAGCCCCACCGACACTGTCAGTCCCCCGAGGCAGCAGGCCAGGGCCAGTCGCACGCACAGCCCAGGGGTCACCACAGCTGCATAGCGCAGTGGGTGGCAGATGGCTACGTAGCGGTCATAGGCCATGGCGGCCAGCAGGAAGCACTCGGCGCCGCCCAGTGCCACGAACATCTGCATCTGCACAGCACAGCCCAGGAAGGAGATGGGGCTGCCCCTGCCCAGGCCCGGGGCGGCCAGGTCGGCCAGGGAGCGGGGCACCACCACCAGTGTGTAGCAGAGCTCGATGGCTGACAGTTGGCATAAGAATAGCAGCATGGGCGGCCGGCTGGGCACGGAGGCCACAGCCACCAGGATGAGCAGGTTCCCGCTCAGGGTGGCCAGGTGCACGGCCAGCAGCAGTAGGAAGAGCACAGGCCTCAGGTGCGGGAACTCAGAGAAGCCCTGAAGGAGAAAGCCGCAGGGCATGGTGGCATTGCTGGGACTGTCCATGTGCCAGCCCGCCCAGGGGCACCTGTGGGAGAGAAAGGAGGGAAGGGTGAGCTTGTGGGGTGCCACCCCTCTGGCTCTGCAGGTGGAGAAAGGGCCAGGGGAACGTTAGATGGTGGGAGGGGCATCTTGTTAAGAAACATGGCACACATTTTCCTACCTCCTGGACTAGAATTCTTACAGGTGCGTTCTCAGCACGCTCTTTCCAAAAAAGCCTTGATTTGGGGCCCTTTCCTTACAATGCATCGCTCATGACCTCCACCTACAAAGAATTCCCCGCCATCAAACTCCAGTTGCCCTTCTGAGGAGCCCATATAGCCGTGAGGACGGTGTCGCCCTAGCCTGAGCTCCCCAAGGCAGGTTCTCTCCTACCTACCCTATGCTGTCACTGCTGAGTTGCTTTCTGTGGCGCGTCACAGAATCACAGAAACGTAAAGCAGACAGAGAACTTAGAGACCATCTCCTACAACCCTCATAATTTTAAAGAGAAAAATTAAGCTGGGAGGTGGTGGTGGTGGTGGTGAAGGGCTTAACTGCTCACAGAAAATTGCAAACAGAGTCTGCATTCCTGAGGTTGAATCCAGAACTTCTCAAGATTCCAAATGAGATCATAAAAATGTCCCTGGGGGACCCGGCAGGGTGGCTCAGTTGGTTGGAACATTGTTCCGTATACCAAAAGGTTGCGGGCTCCATCCCCGGTCGGGGCACACACCTAGGTTGCGGGTTGGTCCCCAGTCAGCGCCCTTGCCAGTCAACCGATCGATGTTTCCCTCTCTCTCTTTCTCCCCCTCACTCTCCCTCTTTCTCCCTTCCTCTGTCTCTAAAATAAATCAGCATGTCCTCAGGGGAGGATTTAAAAAAAAAAAAGTCACTGGTGTCAGTCAATCCATATTGATTCAGTCTTAAGTAGAGACCCAGGTCTGTGCCAGGCGCTCAGGCAGACCCTTAGGGAGCAGAGGATGTTAGTGGGAGGGCCTCGCTGGGCGCGTCAGGCACGATGTGTCCCTAACATTTTCATTAAAAGCGATGTGAATCTGTTCTAACTCGCCTTTCTGAGTGAGCAGTACATTCCGGATTTGCCAGCTGACTCACTTGCAGGCAGCATTTGGAAAACATTGATAACCCGAGCAATGTTTTGCTCGGTAGGCCGACAGTGCTCGTTAAGCCTCCGCCACGGGGGAGCATGGTCTGCAAGAAATTCAAGGCCATGCACGCTGGAGCACGAGGTTTGCTTTTTCCAAGTTATTAACGAGATCTCTTATTTCCTTATATCTATTTATTAACTGTAATCGTAAGCGCGATGACCGTTTCTTCTCGGTGACTTTGCGCTTACAGTTTACAGTCAATGTTGGGAGTGGAATTTGTGCCTCGCTGTTACAGCATAGAGCACAACAGCAATGAAGCTGGGCCGAGGACACACCTGTGAAAGAGCTGGAAGGAAGGCGAAGAGCTCGGCTTCTGCTTGCCGATGCTCCTTTTGGAGAAGAGAATTTGGAGGATTTAGATTTATCGGTGTCGCCCTGTGCTTTCTCTCGTCATCTGAGGGGAGTTTCTTTAAACAGATGTTTACAGTCCTAAGAGGGATGTATAGCATGCGGTTTGGAGCGGCTCTAAGAGAGGAGGAATCATTTCTCTTGTGTTTTAGGGCCCTCACCCTTTTTTGGCCACTCTTCAGCCTGTTGCACATTTAACAAACCTTTTCATTGAGTGGCTCTTCCTTGCCAGGTGTTGTAGCCGCAGGTGTGAACGAGAGAGAAGCCCGGCTGCGCCGGAGGTCCGGGCAGGATAAAACCGCTGAGGGGCCCTCGGCAGCTCTCGCCTCTTGGCCTCGCTCGCCCTTCTCTACTCCGTCCTTCTTAGAGAAGCGGGGGTTGGGAGGCAGAGGGACAGTTCTTCCGCCTTCGTGTTCACGCTACACAGAAATGGAGGTGACAAGACAGGCCAGGTGGAGGCAGCAGCAACTGTACGCTGAACGCGTATCCGTGTTTCTCACAAGCAAGGCCACCTGAAGTGAACCAGGTGGGCCAAGTAAACCGAAAGGAGACTCTGGAGTGTTTCTACCTGGTTTAGAGGTTTTAGGGGGATTTGTCACAAACTCAGAATGTCTTCTACAGATGTCTTTTCTCTGTGAGGATGAAGGTGAACAGACACTTGCAAATCTTCAATGATTTGGTCCATCCCAAAACCAGCTTCCCCCAAGTCAGAGAAGCTGCCGAGGGAGAAGAAATGAGGGAGCCCCCACTACCCCCGCCAGAGGCAGGAGGGCAGATATTCTCTTTCTTCCAGGTGACTTATAGCATCAACCATAATAGCTGTGCTTAAGAGAATGGCACGCTAATGCTCATAAGGGCTCGACACATTTAACTCACCTAATCCTAGCAACGGCCTCATGGGGTAGACCGACTCACACACTCATCTCACAGACGAGGACATTGAGGACTAAAGGAATTAAATGCCCTGAGCTGGTGGTAAAGCCAGGTTTAACACCTAAGCCCTTGACAAGTCCGTGGACCTATCCACTCCGAGCAGCCTTCCTTACGGAGACCTCCCCTAAAAATCCTTCCCATGTAAGACACGCCCTCCCCCTCTTCCCACATCTCCTACGGCCCCTGCCTAGAAATTAGCTGCCTGGTTGTCCTCACATTTCCCTTTGCTGACATTTCTCTTGAGGCCATGTGCTTGCGCGCAGCAATACAGATCATCTAAGATAGCAAATCTAAAAATAATTTCTCCTTAGCTTTGACATTCATCACCACTGCTGTTAGTGTTCTGGCAGACCTGCTTTGCTAATTGCAGGAGGCTCGATGGAGCGCCCACAGAGTAATGGCTGGCTGGTGGCCCAGGACATCCGGATGTGGCTGGGAGCCTTGCTGGGCCGGGGCCGCAGACCTGCGGTTTGATTTTCACAGTGCAGAATAATTAGCATTACCTGTAATAATGATGTTTTTAAAAATTGGTCATTTCAGTAGTCCGTGGAAGCACTTGTAAAGAGAGATGATGACATGCGAGATTTGAGAGGCAGATAGTCCGGCCCCGCCAGGCCACGGGTCATGACCAGACCCCTGGCACCCATCCTCTGGGCCACCCGGCATCTGTCACCCTGACTGCCTGATAGCTAACTGACAACCACCCTGGACCTGTCCTCGGGCTAAGAGTGCAAGACTGCTTCTTCTCTGGAATGCACTGTGCACTGTAAGAACTCAACTTTCCTGTCTTCTTCTGAACACTTCTCGGTTCTTCGCCTAGCTGTGCTCCCAGCGAGACGACGCTGAGACCCTTGAATAGATCTTTGTCATTTGTTTGTAGCCAGGGCTCCAGGCTCTTTTGAGTCTCTTCTGCATATGTCAGAGCCCAGCTTCCGCAGCACCCTGGCAGCCTTGGGTCCATTTGCATAGCAGCTGACAAGCGTAATTATACTAATGACTTCTTTTCCTCTGTCATCGGCCTTGTCCTTGATTTATGACAGATTACTCAAAACTTATTAATATACGGGCACTTGCATTATTGTGTATTTCACATTTAGATTTGTTTTCTAAAATAAAGCCTTTGAATTAAGACTTATTTACCACTTTCTTGCTGTGTCATGCAAACTCACATCTTTGGGTGGCTTTTTTTCCTCATCAGTTTGGTAGTTTCTCCACTCAGAGGAGCAAAATGTCATCCCTGAAGCACAGGTTTTGCTGTGGGGCCCCTCTTCCAACCATTGGTAATCTCGACCTCAACCCAAGGTCCGCGCCTCTTTCCTGGGCAGTGCTCCCGTCTCCAGAGCCACTGTCTTTTACATGACAAAGGCGTCCGCAGTCCCGGGGGACTAGATTTGGTAAGATGGCTTATCAAGTGCTTTTGAAAGTCTAAATGAAAGAAATCCTTTGTTATTTCTTGTTAGCCTCTTTGTCTGCTAAAACCATTTAAATAGATGTAACAGGGAATACTTTTCTTACAGACATTCTTGCTCCCGCCTCCCCTTATGGTGTTTTCTGAAGTATTTAGTGATCCTACAGGTTTTAAGACTGAGAAGCCCTTGATACTTTTGTGTCTTCTCAGGAGCTCTTCTTAAAGTGACAGTTACATGGGCAATCTTTTGGTTCTCCAGCTCTGGGTCAGTATCTTACCTTGGGTTTTGCATTTTGGGCAACATTTATTCTCCAAGTTTCCCGACAACTCAGCATTACAACAATGTGTATGCTTGTGTTTAGAGCTCCCTAAACAGTTGCTAACTGTTAACTCTCGTTTCCTAAATCCATGGTGGGATTAGGGCTTTGAATAAAGTTTCATTTCAGCTTCACACGCTCTTTTTATTTTCATCCCAAGGGGAGCTTTGAACCACCCAAATCTCGGAGTCCTGCTGATTTCAGAGCTTGCTCTCTGCCTTTGATGCGTTTAAAGAAATTCTCAGCTTGAATGAAGCGGCATCCATTTAAACTGATATCTCTGGCCCAGGCTTCCGCCAGAGGAAGAGGGATGTACTTCAAAAACAAGCACTTGAATGTTCAACATCAAAATTGCCTGGCAAAGAGACTGTCCCAGTTCGGGGACTGTGAAGGTCGTCTTTACCACACATAAATGCCTCATCATTATACTGTCACATTTTGAGAAGTATTCTCGGCCTGAGGGTCGGCCACTGTATCTACCTGAAAATATATTAGCCTCTTTGCTCTATAGGGACACTAGTTTGCTTTCTAAATTTATTTTTTAAGACCAACTATCATTTTCCACGAAGTCGATTTTAGTAGGCTTGAAATACTGTTAATTTCTAACGTCCATCTTAAGCCACAACGCAGTGAGAGGGCTCCTTCGAAACACCGCAAACGCCCCTCCTACTGGAGGATGCTTTTCTGTTTCCCATTGGCCACAGCCTGACAGCCGGGAACGGAGGAGAAGGGCAAGGCAGCTGCCTGGGTGAGGGAATCAAGGCAATGACAGTCCCACCAGGGTATTTTCGGGACTCATTAAACCGAAAAACAAAACAAAACAAAAAGCCAAACCCACTGGTGAAAAAGACGGATTGATCTTCTGGGCCTACCCCCTGCAGGAGAGAGCACGCTGATATGTTTGGAGCCATCTCAGAAAGCCAGTGGCCCCTCAGAAACCCCTTCGCTTGCAAGAACCGTGTGCCCGGTGTTGGCCTCGGGAGCTCTTTCCCGTGGGACACTCTCTCACCGTCCTGCTGCCTACTCCCAAGTTTCCAGAATAGACCCCTGTGGTTGCTGAGAAAAAGCAACGAGTGACCGGATGGAATGAGATAGAATGGACAGGATTCAGTGGGTCCAGGGATGAGCGCTGATGGTGGCCTGGGTCTCCTTCAAGGGTGGCGGTTACTCCCGTGGCTGGCGTGGCTTGGGGCCAGGGAGCAAGGAATGAATGGAGCCACGGGCAAGGCTGTGACAGGAAGCTTTCGTGTGGTCAGATTTTTGTGTCTTGTGGAACCAAGTAATAATCACAGATTTCATCTTCACAAATGTTGTCCACTCTGCCTGTAACAGGCGAAGAGATGGCATTGTCCTCAGTTCTATTCCTACCCATTATTCTATAGAAATAACCTATTATTGAACGCCTCTCGCCAGGAGAAGCTCTGTTCACCCGAGGAGAAGACTGGGCTCTCCCATGTTTTTGGCTGGAAAAGCTGAGGCAGAAGAGATGCACTTGGGCAAAGATAGTGAATAAAAATAGAAATGGAACCTAAAAGTTCTGTCACCTGTAGCTGCCTCATGTTCCTCACACCGCACCCCATTTGGTGCACCCCAGATTAAAGGGTTCCACCGGCAAGGGCACCTTGAACACCATGTACCCCACGATTTGCTGATGCAGGGTACCAGGTTCCAACCTCAGGAGGGCGGTGTTATGGGAAGACATGCTTCTCTCGCAAAGAGTTACCTCTTTGGGCAAACCTAGTTGGGAACCGTGTTGATTACTGTATTCTCACCCCTCCATTCTCAGTTTTTCCTCCTCTTCTCTGCCCACCTGCCCTGTAATGCCAGGTTCCTCCTTACCTGGGCCCGGACAGAGGGATGGCTGGAGATGGGTGGAGGGCAGACTCAGATCCTGGTGACCGGAGAGTAGAAACATCACAGGCGGAATGAGACACAGCAGACGGTGGAGTGGCAGCGGGTGGTTGCAGAGCAGGCGGAGGGCTTGAAATGAGAAGAGCGAGAGATGGGGAGGCTGGGAGAGGGGAAGGCACACGGGGGGCACTTCCGCAGCACTTTCTGGCTGGCAGTGGCTGGCTGGCACTATAATCTTAGCTTGCTGTATGTCCCTGGGGAGAAAGGAGAGCAGTGTACCAGTCCTTTCCACAGGGAGGACGGGCAAGAGCAAAGGCCCCTGTGTTTAATGAGCTCACTGCGGAACCCCTTCTCCGGCCTGGAGACCTGGCTGGGGCTTGGCACACCAGCAGGAACCCTCCAACTGTCCAAAGAGAAACAGCCCGCCCCGTCTCCTGTGGCCCCCCGTCCAGAAGGCTGTCTGTTCCACTGGCGCTGCCTTCTGTCCCTAGAATGTCCATGGCTCCTCCCTCATTGTAACGAATCCCCTCTCTGCATGCCGGAGCAGGCCGCGGCTCCAGGACCTGCACCGAAGTGTCAGGTGCCTGATAGGTAGGTCTCAGATGGCTTAATTTGTCCAATGGCTGGAGCAGGGCCGCACAAATGAATCTCCTTTCGAATCCTCGTATGTGTGCAAGGACCCAGGAAACTGCACTGGGAAGTCTCCGTCAGTGCATACGCTGACCCTGGAGTATGAGCCAGATGACTCTTGGCAGATGCCGCGAGGTTTGGGGGCTGAAGACTTGCTCTTGATTTTTTTAGTTATCGTCCTGCACATTCACGTGTTATCTGTACGCCAGCATTGTAGGGCTCCGTGAGGTCATCTGTTCTAATCCATTTACTCGTTCATGTATTTATTGATTCAACAATTTCATGTTTATTGAGTACCCTCCTGTGTGCCAGGCTTGGGTCTAGGTACGGGGGTATACATCAGGTAGCAAAACAGACCAAAAAAGAAAAAGAAAAAAGAAAAAATCCTGTCTTCACGGAACTGACATTCGAGGGAGAAGAAAGACACAATTGCCAAGTTAAGTAAATTATACAGTAGATTTGAAAGTGATAAGTGCAGTGGAGAAAAATTGAGAGTAGGAAATGTTAGGAGGTGACATGCAATTTTAAATAGGATGTGTGAGGACAGCTTAAAGGTGACATTTGATGCAAAACTTGAAGGAAGTAAAGAAGTGAGTCATGTGGGTATCTGGGGGAAGAACATTCCAGGAAGAAGCTTTACCTGGGTAGAGGCCCTGACTGGGGAGCAGGCCTGGCGTGTGCGAGGCCCAGGGAGGAGGTCTGTGTGACTGGGGTGAAATGAGGGACCGCAGAGCAGCAGGTGAGGTCAGAAAAGTGGAGTGTGGCCAGCAGGGGGCGCCATGCAGGAGCGTGTGAGAACTTGGCTTATATTCTGCGCCGTTCAGTCGGGGAGCCCCTGGAGACTTGGAGGACTGGAATGCTATGGAAGGACCCCTCTGGCTGCCACACTAAACACAGACTGTAGAGGGCCAGGGTGAAGGAGAACATGATGGATCAGAGTCGCCGTAGAGATGAGGCGTGGATGGATTGTGCAGCTACTTTAAATGTAGAGCCGGCAGAATTTCCTGATGGATTGACTACAGGGCGTGGAAGAGAGGGGCCAGAATGACTTTATTTTCTGCCTGAGCAGCAGGAAGGACAAAGGTGTCATTGTCTGAGATGAGGCCTCCGCTGGAGCAAGTTGGGAAGGGAGAAGGTGTCAGTGGTTTAGCATGGGGCGTATTCAGTGCGAGGCGTCTCGGGCACATGATCTGCAGTTCGCAGACGGGATCCATATTAGAGACAAAATTTTGAAATTATCTATTGTAGGTGATATTTCAAGTCATGAAACTGATGGGGAAATCATGAGGTGGATGAATACAGTTGGAGAAAAGAAAGGGCTTCTAAATGGATTCCACGGGGATCCTGAGTAAGGAGTTTAGTTTATACAGAAAGGGGATCTGTGGGTCTCCGGCCTCTGTCTTCCAGCTGAGTAAACCACATGCTTGTGTTCTGCCTCTCTCCCAGTTTGCACACCTGCACCGTCGTAGGATATTTACATGGAAAACGAGTCCATGATATAGTAAGATGATTTCTGCTATTGGCAAGAAAAAATTATTCCACACCTACACAATTCTGTTAGACAATAGAGAGGGTGGAATGGTGGTCATATGGGAGACAGAGGGCCGTACTGTTTCCATCACTCCTTCTTCCTAAAGCGGAAGGAGCCACACCAGAGGCTGCAGTGAGGGTGGCACCCGAGCCCCTGGAGAAGGAAAGAGCTGGACACAAAATTCTGGGTTCTGGAATTCTAAATTCTTATTCCAAATCTGCCTTTTTGTTCTTGTTAATGTCTTCTTTAGAAAGGAGTTTCCCTTGTCCGAGCCTTAGTTGGCATGACCGAAATATTAGAATAATACCATTTGTGTCCAGCTAACAGATACTGTTTTAACGTTTTATTTCTCAAAGCTTTATTGACGTATACTTGAAATACAAAGAATTGCATACATTTAATGTACACAGTTTGACAATTTAGACA